>JAPKLX010000051.1:304509-330946 GCA_026898415.1 Leonotis leonurus | reverse complement strand
CAACATCAAGTATATGCATCGTGTATCCACCCTCATATCTCAACAAAATACTTTTATAAATTCTATAAAATATTAATCCCGTCGAAATTCAACGGGTAACAATCTAGTTTTATCTATTGTGTAGTACAAAACAAAATCTCAACCCAGTCGACTATATATACCGTCCACGGTGAAGGACGATCAACGCTTTCACCGTTACATAATAATTTAAGTAATATATACCTTTAGTATAAATTTTCATTTTGTTTTATCTTTCTTAGATGTAATCTTGCAGGAAATCCAGCTCATGTAATCATGGTTCAAATATTTTAATGAATTGTTGTATTTACATTTTTTCTCAATTACAGTGCTTTAGTGATTTATGAATTGAAATAACACAAGTTTAAGAGAGTACAAACTGTATATTTGATTTGAATTTTATTAGAAATGGATATCGAGCCTATTTCTCCCTAAAAATGTCTTGTGAAGAAGAGGGAATACCTTACCTTATATCTTAATTCTAGTAGCCATCCACAACATGGGACAAACTTAACAAATTTGATTCAAAATAATTGAACAGGATATCCCATATGTTTCATTAACTTCCGATATGATCAAAATATAGCATGAGAGACTATCAATATGAAATGAAAATGCATGTAAAGCTATCTATTCTTGAACTTGGAATCAAACTCTTGCCTCTGGCTTGGATTTCTAAATGGTATTGTTGACTAAGGCTCTCCATTCTTCGATATTGGCTGCCTTAATCCGACATGATATTGGCACTCGACGCTGATGCAGAAGCGCTGAAATCTCCTCTGTTTCTCCAAGAAGAAGAGCTGCATTTCGCACACTTGTCCCTCTTTTCTCAATAGCCTTACTATGACACTTATAAGTTATCACATGAGCTAGATTTGTAAAGCATGCTGCCAATATATCTGCAATAATGATCGATAATCTCTCAAACAACGCCTCGTCTGAGTCCTTATCTTCACAACCTCCACAGTTGAGCAAGATTGTTCTAGTCACTCTGTACATTGAGTTTGCAGCAATGACATTAGCAGGCCAATTAAGAGGATTTCTCATGATGCAGTTTCTTGATTCCCTCTGAAACTCCATCATAATCTTCTCAGCTTTATTACATAGTTCTTGTACTACTTCTTCTGCATTCTTCCCTTTCACACACGCCTCGCGGAGATCCTCATCTCCCCACATGTGGTACAGTTCAACTCTCACCCACACAACATCTGCTGCATTCCTGACGTTTGCTAAACCATTTTTTCTATCCAGGGTTTTGTCGACTAGCTTCACGAGGCGAAGCCCTTCAGCGACGCTTCTGAGGAGGAGACTGGATTTGCTCTTGTTGACGTTGGGAAATGCAAGCGCGATGCAAGCCAGTGTCACCACAGGCAGAGACCAACAGTAGGGAAGATGTTGAGAATGTAGAGATGGAACTTGATAGCTATCAAATTCCGACACCCCTTTGAAACTGCAAGATTTGGATAGAAGTTGTAGCAAAGCCTTAGATTTTGTTATCCTACCTTTTTGAATGACTTCTTCAACTTCTCTGCAGATATTCTCCAGAGTTTGTGCTGGAAGCTCTGCCTCTCCTTCAAGCAACATTACATAAGGCCTAATGTCTGTTTCCAAATCAGTATTCGAGATGCGGTTTCCCCTCTTCAATCTTCTTAACAAGTTGAAGCATGTCGTGATAGGACTCGTGAAAGAGATGGAGATCAGAAAGACTAGTTTGCTCGCTAGAACAATCAGATATTGAGCATAAATGCAGAAATAGAGATACTGCCCTCTCAAAACATAAACAACCTTCCTTCCTTTGAGACTTCGAATTTGTAATGATAAAGAGGTTTGTCTCAACTCCACCATCTTCTGAGTCCAATAGCTCTCAACAGTCATTGCACTTCTGATGCTCCTTCTTCCTCCGCTCAAGGAACAATAATCGAGCACAACGAACCATCTCACCGTCGGGGCAATAGTTCCGATTATTACTCCGACGGTCTGAGTGAGAAGAACAAACTTTGTGGACCATCCGTAGCTAGAATTGGCCTGATCAAGTATGTTGTTGAACTCCTTCGACATCCGGATCTCGGCTTCGAGCAGCACGAGAGCAATGAGCAAGCTCAAAACACCCGACGTGGTGCAAGTGACAGAACGAGCTATTACAAATTCAGGATTCCCAGTTTCAGCAATCATCCAATGTTTCTTTATCAACACTCTGAGTTTGTCCGTTGTCACCTCTCTACCTGTGGTTGCTGGGTAAGTATTTGGTTATTCTCTCCATGCCGAGTATGAGCATGTATAAACAAAAACATAAACAATCAAATTCTTTTGAATTTTAACTAAATAACCGAAACAAACAGAATTTCTTCGATTATTAAATCGAAATAACTGAAAGAACCAGACGTGTATCCCACTTATTGTGTCTAACTGAATTTCTTCTAAAAAACTAAAATAGTGAATTACACATGTGAATTTATATTTTATTTTTGTGTTAAACACTCTATCCCTTATGGTTAAATATTACGGAATTATTAAAAGTAATACATTAAACACATCAAAGATTTTCAGATACGAATTAATCAAATTTTTGTGTCTCATCTTTATATTTTATATTTAGTTTTAAGAATTTATTCCACACAAAAAAATATATAATTATTTTTTAATATTTAACATCATAATTAATTAACTATTAATATTTGTGACCTGTGCGACACATGGGAATATCTTTTAAATTCATTTTATATAATATAAATATTAAAAAAATATCATCTAAGAAAATAAATATTACCGATGATGAAAATAATCTCACTATAAATATTTAATTAAAATCCCAAAACCATTCATTTAATGAAAAATCAAAAACTTTTTTTCAATTATTGAGATAATTTGCTTATAGATATTTTTCATATTTCAACAATAATGGCCTTATAAGTTCAATCTCTTCATTTAAGAAAATCAATTAACAATATATAAAAATAATAATATTATTTTATTTTATTTTATTTAGAGGGAGGGGGTATATTTCTCAGATGATTATATTTAATAACAATCTAACTATATATATATATATATATATATATATATATGATTTTATGAGAAAAAATTTATGTGTAAAAAATAAAATGATCAATATATTCCATTAATCTAGAAAGTTAGATAAATCAAAAATTTTGATTTATTAAAATGGGTGATTGAGATTTTTTCATTTTTTACATAAGTATAATTGAGTTATGGTAGAAAGGACACATAGTGTAAGAAATATGAAGTAATTTGGAGTTGTTTTCTTTCCTTCAAACACTATGGTTTAAGCCTGATAATGGAACAACTTAGTTGATTTATATTAATCCAAAGGTTTCAATCAATTCCGTATTTATTAAATTATATTCAATTTTACGTACTATCTACGTTACTTAAACAACAATGCAAAAAATAAATTAGTAAGAATATATGTACTCTACAAAAATTATGGAATTCAAATCCACTTTCAAATTTACAACCAAAAAACTACTACCTAAACTAAAAACGTCAAAAGAATAATGCATTAGTTCTAAAAATATGAGTACTTATTTTTCGTATTAGACAAAAAATCAGACATTAATTTGGTTGTCACTCGTAAGAGCATCATCCACAGCAGCGGCAGTCTCCCGAGCAGGGGATTGATGTTCGGGAGACCGAGACCCTATACGAGCTTTGCGCTAGGGAGCCACGGACTTGGAAGACAGTCTCTCATACAGAAGACTAAGCTCGGGAGTCCCATGACGGAGAGAGTCTACCGCTATGGCTCATGGGCTTGGGCACCCAACGATTTTTTTCTTTTTTCTTTTTGAAAAATTATATATTTATTTATTATTATTATTTTTATTTAATTTTTATCTATAAATATATCATTTCATCCCACTCATTTCACACTTCATTTTAATTTATTAATTTCTTATATTTTATTTTTTAATTTAAATTAATATAATTTTAATTTCTAAAATATAATATTTTTTAATTAATGTTAATTAATTTATTCTACATTAATTTATGTTAGTTTAAATATTAATTTACATTGTATTTAAAAATATATATAAAAATAGAAATTAAATACGAGAGACCCAAAACGAAAGACTCTTACTACAGAATATTTTGCAAAACTCCCAAAAATTCATGGATACCAACAAAAAAGTTTCCAAAAATTACAAAAACGCCACCGGAAGCTCCAAAAGCGGGAGCCCCCATTGTGTAATGCATAATGAGTCATTGTATGATGCATCGTATACATTACTTGATCCATTTGTAAAATACTTAGATGAATAACTAAATGTAGGGGTGTCACGGTACGACATACCTTACTAACATTGTCATATCTTATACCTTACATTTACCTTCGATATGGAAAATTTTATACCGTTACCTTATCATACATTTCGGTATACCATACGTAGTTCGATATGCCTTACTTTCGGTATAACATTTTTACATACCTATACCTTACCTTACTTTGGTATACCTTTCTTACACGGTATACCAAAACTTATTTACTTCCGGTATATCTTACCTTACTTCGGTATACCTTTTTTCGCGGTATACCAAAACTTATTTATAATGAAAATTACCTTAAACAAAGTCTAACATATACAAAAACATACTAAGATAACATAATTTTTTAGATGAACCACTAATATTATATAAACAATTACAAGATATTAACTAGCTATATAATTGTATTTTCATATAACTAACTAGATTTAGATATATGATCGATCATTTATGTATGATACATTATAAAAAAAAATATTTTCATTAATTATATATTATAACTTATATTATATTTAGTTACAAGAATATGTAGTTATATGATCATATAAAACACTTATGATTTTAAAGTATACTTTTGGATTATATTTATCTTTATATTATTGTAATGAATTATATATTTATTTAGATTAATATGCTTGTTTTAGAAAATAATTTAGCAGATCGTGTAATTATATCATAATTATTTAGTTATGTAACAACAAATATATATATATATATATATATTAGTTTATCATTATTATTATTTAAAATAATAAGTATAATTTATCGTTCAATCTTTTTAATTATCAATAAAATCACATATTTTGTAATTTGTCATTAATACTTATTAATTATAATTCATAATTTATAAATAAACAATTTTGTTATAATTCAAAATGAATATATATATATATATATAAACACATAAAATACTATATATATATATATCAATATATACCAAGATAACGATATATACCAATTTTTTTCAGTATAGGTATTTGGAAAAATCATACCTTTTACCTTAAATCATTAAATATATTTTGACATATAATACATTATTTAAGTTACACAAAGATGTATTATGCCCTTAATTTGTGGTTTATGAAATATTATAATTTAATTAAATCATTAAAAGGTAATTAATCATAGCCGTTTATTGCTTTAATTGGATGAGAGATCAAGATTGCTTCTTAATTCTGAGAGATTCTTTTCATACGTTCTATGCTATATAAACATTTATGTGTTAGTTCTTTGTTTAGTAGGTTTTTAGTTATATTTTTGTGTGTCGTTTTGTCGTGTTCTATATGTTTGTTTTTTGTTTCGTGTCATTTTATTTCTCGTTTTATGCCGGTTCATGTGTTTTATGATTTGGATGTAGGAGTTGGAAAAGAGATGGAAATTAAGCTAGAAAGGATGTTTGGCGAAACCGAGTGAAGTAGAAAGAGTTGAGACGAGGACGAGAAGAGAAGCCAAAACGACGAGCCCACAGCTAGGACCAGCGGCCGCTAGCACCCCAGCGCCCGCTCTGAGAAGTTCAGAAAGCAGGACCCAGCGACCGTTGGGAACCCAACGGCCGCTGGCCCTGCAGTTCAAACGAGGGCAGAAACCTAAGGCCAGCGACCGCTGGCTTGCAGTTTCAGACTGACTTTAACTCGTTCTTTGGCGTGATTTTTGGGTTAGAACTGGGAGATAGAGACAAGAATAGTTAGAAAAACTCTTTACTTATTGTTTTTGTTAGATAGAAGTAGTTTTTCAAGAGATTGAAGCATCGTTCTAACCTTTGTTTGTGGATTACTAGTAAGTTTATCTTCATGATGATTTCTATGGTTTCATTTTCATCTATGGTTGGCTAAATACTTCTCTAGGGTTATATTGTCTTAATCTATGGTTTAAATGCTTTAATTTGTTCTAGAATGGTTGTTTGATTTATACTTAATGAGTCTTGTATGTTTGATCATCATATGAACTCAAGATATAGAAATGATTGCAATGAATTATTCTATATCTCATTTGTAATCGAACAACCAAACCTATTAATCGGATTCGTAAATAGTAAATTGTGTCTTGAATTGGAATTTATCTTAAGTGTGATCTATACACGTAAGTGCTAGACACGGATTAGCTTTAAGAACACGTAGGTGATTAGCTAATCAACTTAGGAAAAATCCAATTAGAGATATGATTTGATCAAAGAAGCATTGAACCTTGGTTTAAGATAATTGTCACCCTAGATTGTCACTCTCTTATTATCTAATTTACTTTTCTCTTTAATTTAGTTATAATTCGATCTCAACTTGATTTAGAGTGTTATAGGACTTCTTTAATTTCATTTTAGTACTTTTAATTATTGCGCTGTATAGTCTTCCTCTGAGATACGACATTCGGGTAGGCTACTACGTATTACAACTTCTAGGATACGTTTTTAGTCAAACAAAATTTGGTGCCGTTGCCGGGGAGGGCTATAGACATTTTAATTTTCAGTGCTTGTTTGTTTTTGTTTTCTTCTTTCTTTGTTTTCCATATTGTGATTGTTCAGTTTAGTGATTTTTGTATTTTTATTTTTCGTTTTTGTTTTAGTTTGGAGTTTTCAACCGCAAGTTGCATTTAACTTCTCTTTTCGTGGTGTTAGGTAGTGCATGCACGGAATCCAAAGTGAGAATAAGAGATTGGCACTTGTGTTGGACAACGTACATCGAAGAAGTGAGTTGCAAATAGTCAACCTGGAAGAGGAGGTTGAAAACGGCTACACTTTGGAGTTAGGGTATCGATCGGATCATTCAGAGAGTTCACTCCCACGAGACTCAGACACAGATTGGAGTGAGACGAGCTCTCACACAGTTATGGCGGCCCGTCAAATGAGGGAACTTGCTAGGCCGGTGATAGGAGCTGCGACATCACCCATTGTGTTGGGACAAGCAGCTCGGAACTACGAGCTCAAGAGTATCCACTTCAACTAGCTTCCTTCCTTCTATGGTATGCCGGCGGAGGATGCATTGAACTTCATCCGGGAGTTCTATGCCATAGTCTAGACCTTTTCGCTTGGGGACTTAACGGAGGATCAGTTGAAGATGAGATGTTTTCCGTACACTCTCAAAGACCAAGCTAAGACATGGTTTATGTCTTTAGCACCCAATTCTCTTCAAAAATGGAATCAGGTGTCTGAGAGATTTATGTTGAAGTGGTACCCGAACCAAAAGACGCAAGAGGTTAGGTCACAGCTGGTGACCTTCACACAGTTGGATGGAGAGCCTCTTCACGAGGCCTGGGAAAGATTCAAGAGTCTCTAGATGCAATGTCCTCATCACAACCTATCTCCGGAGTTGCTCAACCAGCTCTTTTATGAGAGCCTTCATCAAAACTTACAGTATATGGTGGATAATGCAGCTGGAAGAGATATTGGAAACCGGACAGCAGAGGAGGTCACAGAGATATTTGAGAACATGGCAATGAATTCACAACAGATAAGCTCCAGGGGTCCGAAAAAGAAGGTCAACGAAGCATCCTCTAGTAATGATTTGGTGAGGCAGATAGCAGAGCTTACAAGGCAGGTGCAAGCTATCCGTACAACGGATGAACAACCAAGAAGAGGTGGAGGCGAGACTTGTGGTATTTGTGGAGAGTTTGGGCACAGGGCTAATGTTTGTGCCAATGCATACGAGCAACACCGAGAACAGGAAGAGCAAGTAAATGCTCTTCAAAACTTTCAACAATGTCCAAAATTTGATCCATACTCCAACACTTATAATCCGGGGTATATGTATCATCCAAATTTCTCTTGGAGGCAACAAGGGTTCCAGCAATTCCAACAACCTTAACAACACTTTTCACAACAACAGCATCACCAAACTCCATTTCAAGGTCCTTCCAAATCATCAGTGGAGGATAATTTGAATAAATTTATTCAAGCTAGTCATCAGCGATTTGAGACAGTGGAGGCATCTATGAACATGATTGAGACCCAAGTTGGGCAGCTTGCAGGGACAGTTGGAGAGCTTGTTCAGATGAACAAAAAGGACAGGCTTTCAAGTCAACCAAAGCAAGCTCAAGCAGTCACTGTTTTGAGAAGTGGTAAGGTTATGGATAATCAAGTCCGAATGCCGGTTGATGAGGATGAGCATGAGAAGGAAGAAAAGAATATCACAGTAACTCCTCCTGAAGAGGAGATCATTGTTTTAGCCCCTTCTGAGGAGAAAGGAAAGGGAGGAGAGTTTCATAAGGCTTCTAATCCTTATAAACCTCCTATTCCTTTCCCAGGGCGATTGAGGAATGAAAAGCAAGACCAACAATTCTTGGATTTTTACAAGATGCTTTCAAAGGTTTATGTCAACCTTCCTCTCCTGGATGTGATTAGGAATGTTCCAGCATATGTTAAGTTCTTTAAAGAACTTGCATCCAAGAAGAGACGTTTTGTGGATGACGAGAAGATTGTTGTTTCTGAAGTAGCTAGTGCAGTGTTGAAGCACCAGCTTCCTCCAAAGCAAACAGATGCGGGTAGTTTCGTCATCAAAATTTCACTTGGAAATGGTAAGTCCGTTTCAGGTATGTTAGATCTAGGGGCTGGAATTAACTTGATGCCTTATTCTATTTTCTTGAAATTAGGATTAGGTAATTTGAAGTCCACTAGAATGTCTTTACAACTTGCAAACAGGTCAATTAGGTACCCTAAAGGAATCATTGAAGATATCTTAGTTAGGGTTGGAGATTTAATTGTACCGGTTGATTTTGTCGTGCTTGATGTTGGTGAGGTGCAAGAGTCTAGCAATGAGCATACTGTTCTTTTAGGTAGACCTTTCATGGCAACAACTAACACGTTAATTGATGTAAAAAATGGCAAGCTTCAAATGACTGTGTTAGGTGAAACAATTTCCTTGTCTGTCAGGGAAATATCCCCTCATCCTGTACAAAGTTTATCTGATACTTGTTATTATATTGATGCTATTGATACCTTGGTCGAGAAGGTGTTTTTGAAGGATATAGATGGTGAAGAGATTACAACTAGTCGAGATGAGGAGGACCTAGCTCTCGACTCAAGTTTGGGGGTGATGGAAGTTGTGAAAGGAGAAGAGAAGAATGAGCCGTTGAGTAGTCCTGTTGAACTTAAGGAGCTTTCTAAGCATCTTAAGTATGTGTTTCTAGAAGACGGAGAGACAAAGCCGGTTGAAAGAGAAGAATTGATAGGAGTATTGAAAGAGAACAAGAAGGCCTTTGGTTGGAGTCTTGCAGATATTAAAGGTATTAGTCCATCTATGTGTATGCATCGGATAATACTTGAAGAAGGAGTAAAGCCATTCAGAGACGGCCAAAGGAGATTGAATCTCAATCTTATGGAGGTGGTGAAGAAGGAAATCCTTAAGCTTTTAGCTGAAGGATTAATCTATCCAGTGGCCGAGAGTGAGTGGGTGAGCCCTGTTCATGTTGTTCCGAAAAAGGGTGCCATCACGGTGACAACTAATGAGAAGGGAGAGTTGGTGTCAACTAGGTTGACCACTGGTTGGCGGATGTGCATAGATTACAGGAAGTTAAATGCGGCCACCCGCAAAGACCATTTCCCTTTACCCTTTATAGATCAAATGCTTGATAAGTTAGCTGGACATGAATTTTATTGCTTTCTTGATGGTTTGTCTGGTTATTATCAGGTGGCAATTGCTCCAGAGGATCAATCGAAGACAACCTTCACAAGCCCTTTTAGAACCTACGCTTATAGGAGGATGTCTTTCGGATTGTGCAATGCTCCGGGAACTTTTCAAAGGTGCATGCTTTCAATTTTCTCTGAGATGATTGGTGATTTTATTGAAGTATTTATGGATGATTTTTCCGTTTTCGGTAATTCATTTCGTGATTGCTTGAAGAAAATTGATATAGTGTTAAAACGGTGCATTGAGTGTAACCTTACTCTTAGTTGGGAAAAGAGTCATTTTATGGTTACCAACGACATCGTGTTAGGTCATGTCGTTTCTAGCAAAGGGATAGCCGTTGATAAGGCTAAGATTGATGTTATTGAGACCTTACCCCCTCCAGTGAATGTTAAAGGGGTGAGGAGTTTTCTTGGGCATACCGGTTTTTATAGGAGATTTATTAAGGATTTTTCCAAAATAAGCCAACCTTTATGTAGGTTACTTGCTCAAGATGTTCCCTTTGATTTTGATGATGAGTGCAAGCATGCTTTTAACACTTTGAAAGAGAAACTCATTTCTGCTCCTATTGTTGTATCTCCGGATTGGTCAAAACCATTTGAAATAATGTGTGATGCTAGTGATCTTGCTGTAGGGGCTGTCTTAGGGCAACGTGTAATTTACTATGCGAGTTTGACTTTGAATGATGCACAAGTTAATTACACTACTACAGAATAAGAGATGCTTGCTGTGGTTTTTGCTTTGGATAAATTTAGGTCCTACATCATATGGTCTAAAGTTATTGTACACAGTGATCATGCTGCACTTAGATACTTGCTCACTAAGACTCAAGCTAAGCCAAGATTGATTAGATGAATTTTATTGCTTCAAGAATTTGACTTAGAGATTAAGGATAGAAAAGGAAGCGATAATCCTGTTGCTGATCATCTGTCTAGGCTAGAAAACATTAAGGACTCATTGATTGTCTTTAAGAATGATAAAATTTCAGATGAGTTTCCTTATGAGCATGCATTTTTCATATCTTAATTTCCTTGGTATGCCAATATTGTGAATTACTTGGCCGCGGATAAGCTCCGTGATGAGCTAACCTCGCAAGAGAATGCAAGATTTATTAGATCTTGCAGGTACTATTATTGGGAAGATCCTTACCTATTCTGTCTAGGAAAGGATGAGGTGATTAGGAGATGTGTTCCGAAAGTCGAGCAGCAAAGTGTTTTGTCTCTATGTCACGAAGTAGAGTGTGGGGGACATTTTGGAGGCCGTAAAACCGCTTTCAAAGTCCTCCAATCAGGTTTATATTGACCTTCTTTATTTAAAGATGCGCATTTGTTTTATGCTTCATGTGATAGATATCAAAGGGTCGGGAATATAAGCAGACGAAATGAAATGCCCTTAGTTAACAATCTCGTAGTTGAGATTTTTGACGTATGGGGCATAGATTTCATGGGCCCATTCCCTAACTCTAATGGTTTTGAATATATATTGCTTGTTGTAGATTACGTGTCTAAGTGGGTCGAGGCTATCCCCACGAGGACATGTGATGCTAATATTGTCTTAAAGTTTGTGCAGGGAAATATCCTAAACAGGTTTGGATTTCCTAAGACAATAATTAGTGATGGAGGCAAGCATTTTTGTAACAAACTGTTTGAGAAGCTCATGAGTAAGTATGACATTAGACATAAGGTGGTGACTCCTTATCATCCTCAAACTTCCGGACAAGCGGAGACAAGTAACAAGCAAGTTAAGGGAATTTTGGAGAAAACCGTGAAACCAACAAGGAAAGATTGGTCATCAAAGTTGGGGGATGCTTTGTGGGCATACCAAACCGCTTTTAAGACGGTTCTTGGTATGAGTCCCTATAGGCTCGTGTATGGAAAAGCATGCCACCTTCTAGTCGAAGTTGAGCATAAAGCGATGTGGGCCATTAAGGAGACAAACATGGAGATGATTCGTGCAGGAAAAGAGAGATTCTTACAAATGTCCGAGTTGGAAGATCTAAAGGATGAGGCATTTGAGAACTCTCGTATTTACAAGGATAGGGTTAAGAAGCTCCATGATCGAAAGATCTTACGAAAGCATTTGAAGCCAGGGATGAAAGTATTACTTTTCAATTCTCGACTCCGACTCTTTTCGGGAAAACTTAAATCCCATTGGAGTGGCCCTTTTGAGATCACGGAAGTGTTTCCGTATGGAGTAGTAGAGCTTTTAAACCCGAGAACCAAGGAGAAGTTTCGGGTTAATGGGCAAAGAGTGAAGCAATACCTAGAAGGAGAGGTTTCTAAGAGAGGAATCGAGTCTCTAGTACTCGAAGATGCAAGTAAATGTTGAAGTAATGGGAAGGTGTCGAGCTCATGACATAAAACGAGCGCTTTGTGGGAGGCAACCCACACTTTTATCTAGTTGTTTTTGTTTTTGTTTTTGTTTTTTGTTTGTTTTGTGTTAATGATAGTCGTAATCGAGTTTGTTTTGATGTAGAAATGATCCAAGAAGAAGATAGTTGAAGTGGAAGTGGAAAAGAAGAAGAAATGGGACAGAAACGCATAGCCAGTGACCACTGGGAACCGAGCGGCCGCTGGCCATGCACAGCAGAAAAGGACAGATTGTAGGGGTCAGCGACCGCTGGGAACCCAGCGGCCGATGGCCCAGTGCTTCAGAAAATTGCATAACCTAATAGCCAGCGACCGCTGGGATCCCAGCGGCCGCTGGCAACTCCAGTGACATGATTTAATCCTTTTTTCCCTCTTTTTCTTTTACTTTCTTCTTCTTCTTCTCTTTTACTTTCTCCCCAAACCAAACCCTAGTCTCTTTAATTCCCCAATTCATCTTCCAATCTTTACAAATCCACACCAAATCCACCAAATTTCTTCTACCCAACACTTCTCCATCCTTTTCATCCATAAATTTTTCTGTTTCATCCATCACATTCTCAAATCCTACATTTTGGTATTTTCTCTTTTCTTTTTACTTTCTTCTTACTATTTGAGTTTATTCTCCATGTCTAAGAATATCCGGCGCCTTGTGGAAGAGCCTGAGGAAGAAGAAGAGCAAAATGAAGCCCCAAGGGAGAATCTCCAACTCACCCGATTCCGTTCATCATTGTTTCCAATTTATGAACCCGTGGAAGGTCAAATTTTCATACGATTATTTTCTTTACCATTTAATTATGGGTATCAATTTTATTGGGATTTGTTGAATAGGGTGCATGTTAGTTCTCAATTGTGCAAATATTTGAAAGCATTAAGCCTTTTAAAGCTTTCGGATAGTGGTAATCTAGATGGTTATAGAGAATTGTTCTATGAATTGTTTTCCATATTTGAATTTGGAGATGGACATAATTCTTTCCACTGTAGGCTTTTAGGGAATAATGTTACTGTTACGAGATCAATTATGTGCTATGTTTTTGGATTCTCCTCGTCTAGAGGAGCAGCTACCCGAACCCCAAAAGGGTTTAATCCTGTAGCTGCTTGGTACGACCTCGCCGGGCTCCATAATTGGAACTCGATTGGCACCCCTAGTGGATTCATTAGGGATGACGCCCTTTCCTTGTTGCATAAATTCATTGCTTTTAACATTTCGGGAAAGGCGGAAGCCAATAAAGTCAGTACTAATGAGTGCTTTCTCCTATCTGCTGCTGTTAAAGGGCAGAAGGTATGTATTTCTTCCTTCATCTGGGCTCAGCTCGAAGGAATTAAATATAGGAAAAAGACTCATCCTGCATTAGCATATATTGCTTTTCATCTTGCTCATTACTTTGGATTTCAGGTGCCAAACAACTACAGATGGATAAAAAGTCTTACCTTGGATGCCACGTTCCTCAAGCATTCCGGCCTACTTGACTCCTCTGAGACTTCATTCGTTCCCTATGAACGAAGAGAATGTGTAAGACGCTTCCGTGAGCGGGAAGCAGCTCTTGAGCGAGCCGGAGGTGCCGGTCCATCTACCAAGGCCCCTCCCAAGACTGATGACTTTCCCACCGGTGCTGATGCCGAGATGGAGGAGCGTGCTTACAAGGGAGAGCAACCATGGGAATATCATGGAGGATATCAAGGCGCCTCTAACCAAGGCGATTTTGCTAGTGGCTCAGGGAGTGGTTTCGGTGGTGATTACTTCACCCGAGATGATTTAAGATCCTTCCAAACTGACTTGTTTGGAAGGCTAGACACTCAGACATCAGTTCTTCGCTCCATGGATTCCCGTCTCGATTCTATAGATACACGTGTCTCCTCTCTGGAGACACAGTGAGCTAACTGGACTGGAATCCATCCTCATCCTCCACCTCCATCCGAGTATCAGGATCCACACGATCCTCCGGCATTTTAGTTATTCTTTTACATTATTTTCCTTTTTATGTTTTATTTTTATTTTTCTTTACTTGTTCTATTTTATGTTT
This sequence comes from Leonotis leonurus, assembly GCA_026898415.1. Taxonomy (NCBI): domain Eukaryota; kingdom Viridiplantae; phylum Streptophyta; class Magnoliopsida; order Lamiales; family Lamiaceae; genus Leonotis; species Leonotis leonurus. Next base: position 316,645 of record JAPKLX010000051.1, on the reverse strand, counting down.
GGTGTTATGTTTTTGGTTGCAGGTACAATTTTAGGAGCATTCCGTTCCTCAGCTTGTTGCCGGCTTTACGTATTGTCAGGGAAGTTCCTTATTCCTTCTCTTTAATTCCTTACTACGAGGGCATAGTAAGAATTAAGTGGGGGGGGGGGGGGGGTGGGATTATTTTTTTGCATGTCTTTGTTGTTTTTAATATTTTTATGTTTGCTTGTTTGTATTTGTTTGTTGTTATTCCCCAAATTTGATCATGGATTGTATTTTTGCCTATACAATAGCTTAGTGTTGATATATATTGATGGTTAATATGTGAACCCCGTATGTGGAATGTATAAGTGGAACATTAGCTGGGTTTGATTTTGATTGGGCTAGGTTGTGTGGTTAAGATGACATGTGGGGCATGTTGCTTTTATTAGTCGTATACATAGTGGTCATGATTCGGATTATGAGTGGCTACTCCTTGTTGTGATATGTTCGATTTTCCTTAAATAAAAAAAAAGGAATAAAAACGCTAGAAAGACGTTAATAAAAAAAAACAAACAAACAACGCTAGAAGGGCTTTAATAAAAGGAAAATTGAACATGTGACGATAGGGAGATGTGAGATGAGTGTACATCGTGACCATATGTATATTGATGAACTTAGTAACGGGCAATATTACATGTTAATTGAGTGACTGAATACAATTAGAATTGACCCTAGTCTAATGTTGGTTTGAAGTTGTGAATGGTGGTTGGGCTTATATGTTGATTATTAGTATATGTATGCTTAGTTGTGGTATTTCGCTTGAGGACAAGCAAATGATTAAGTGTGGGGGAGTTGTTTAGTATGTTTTTAGTTATGTTTTTGTGTGTCGTTTTGTCGTGTTCTATATGTTTGTCTTTTGTTTCGTGCCATTTTAATACTCGTTTTATGTGTGTTTTATGATTTGGATGTAGGAGTTGGAAAAAAGATGAAAATTGAGCTAGAAAGGGTTGAGACGAGGACGAGAAGAGAAGCCAAAACGACGAGCCCATAGCTAGGACTAGCGGCCGCTAGCACCCCAGCGCCCGCTGGGGTGCCGTTGCTGAGAAGTTCAGAAAGCAGGACCCAGCGACCACTGGGAACCCAGCGGCCGCTGGCCCTGCAGTTCAAACGAGGGAAGAAATCTAAGGCCAACGACCGATGGCTTGCAGTTTCAGACTGACTTTAACTCGTTCTTTGGCGTGATTTTTGGGTTAGAACTGGGAGATAGAGACAAGAATAGTTAGAAAAACTCTTTACTTATTGCTTTTGTTAGATAGAAGTAGTTTTTCAAGAGATTGAAGGATCGTTCTAACCTTTGTTTGTGGATTCCTAGTAAGTTTATCTTCATGATGATTTCTATGGTTTCATTTTCATCTATGGTTGGCTAAATACTTCTCTAGGGTTATATTGTCTTAATCTATGGTTTAAATGCTTTAATTTGTTCTAGAATGGTTGTTTGATTTGTACTTAATGAGTCTTGTATGTTTGATCATCATATAAACTCAAGATGTAGAAATGATTGCAATGAATTATTCTATATCTCATTTGTAATCGAACAACCAAACCTATTAATCGGATTCGTAAATAGGAAATTGTGTCTTGAATTGGAATTTATCTTAAGTGTGATCTATACACGTAAGTGCTAGACACAGATTAGCTTTAAGAACACGTAGGTGATTAGCTAATCAACTTAGGAAAAATCCAATTAGAGATATGATTTGATCAAAGAAGCATTGAACCTTGGTTTAAGATAATTGTCACCCTAGATTGTCACTCTCTTGTTATCTAATTTACTTTTCTCTTTAATTTAGTTATAATTCGATCTCAACTTGATTTAGAGTGTTATGTGACTTCTTTAATTTCATTATAGTACTTTTAATTATTGCCCTGTATAGTCTTCCTCTGAGATACGACATTCGGGTAGGCTACTACGTATTACAACTTCTAGGATACGTTTTTAGTCGAACATTCTTATCAAAAAAAATAAAATGAGTCGTTATTTGTAAGAAGTTCCAAAATAAAATAGAACAAAGAAATTATAATTTTCCTAAATTTCAAAATGTTAAAAATATTATAATATATCATAATCTAACTTTTTAGTATATATTCATAAAATAATAACTTAAGTGTTGAGATATAGATTTTGACACACATGCAATATTAAATTATGTCATCTGCACAAATTCAAAGAATCAAATTATGAAACAATGCAGTAGCTTTAATATTGAAAAGAATTAATCCATATTTGATTACGGTTTCACAAATTAGTTAGTAGAAATTTAAAAATATATATACAAAAATAATAAGGCAGATTTTGCAGTGGCTGGATTCGGAATTATTAATAGAAAAATAAAAATAAAAGTTAAAGTTAGGGTGGTGAATGATACCTGAATCGGAACGGTCGTGTTGGTTGAGAGCGGAGGTACGCATCTGGTGATACTTGTTCTGGAGATAGGGTTTGGTGGAGATGATCATGAGAGCAGAGGACATGAACATGAGAAGGAGAAGCAGCATCAAGCCGATTGCTATAATCTCTTCGATAAACGCACGCCTCGTCTGCAGGAAGTCTTGCATCTGGACAACCTGTATGAACACATTCACCACCACGGTGATCACCAGAATGGCCAGAGCCACCACGTTGGAGAACACGTCCTTGTCCGCCATCGACCCTAATGATGTCAAACAATTGGCCATGGCCGCCGACATCAACGCTAGGCTGCTGATCTTCGCCAGCCTGTCTGTCACCGTGTACATGCGAGTCGTTAGATCCACTGGCAGCTTCATCGCCACCGCCAGAACCGTTAGCGAAGTGGCGTTGAGGGAGAAATACTTGGACGGAAACCACAGCTTCCTCTTCCACAGTCCTTGCAGGGTGTCGGCCGCCATCGCCACCGCGCAGACTAGAGAAGCCGCAGCCACGTACGTGCCTATCCATGTCATCGGCGCCTCCAGCAGCCTCTCGATCGTCGCCGCCCTATCCGCATCTGGTGCGGCTGCCTCCATTGATATATATGTGTGTGTGTGTGTGGGTGCAATTCCCTCATATGGGGAGATCAATTGATTGGTTTCATAAGAACACAAAGTGGAAAAGAACACACTATTAGACGTCTAATGAAAAATAGAAGTGCGGGAGTGATTGATTAGTATATAGTATATAGTCTAGAGAATAATGTTGGAGTTGGGAAAAGAACAAAAGGAAATATTAATTTTTTTTTATCTAAAATAATAAATGTTAGAGGAGTAGTTTAGCGAATTAGGACGATCCAGCTTGGATAGTTTGGACAATATGTGCTGAGACGAGCAGGTAGAACCGTATAAATATTAATGTTATGAGTAGCTATTTATACATCGCTCATGTTTTTATTCTCAACCATGTTAATGAGCGGATGTTTATTGATTAATTAAGTACTTTTTGTCATAATTCAAGTACCTTGTTCCTCTTCAAATATAACTTTTTTGAATTGTTATCTTTTGTTTTTATCAATAGTGTTGTGTTCTTATTATTTTTGTTTGTAAGGATTGTTTTTTGAGAAATAATACATTAAACATTATTATGAATAACTTTGTGTATCATGCATGCTTAATGATTTAAGATTAGTAAAAGTAAAATACATAGTTTACTTAAATCATTAAATCATTTATCATGTTAACTATTGTCCTCTTATTAAGATGGCATGGCATGTTAAAAGATTAGACATCAAATTCTTATAATTTAATTTTGGAGTTAATTATACAAAGTAGTTAAAAAAGATAGCATAAGACAAATAATAGTCACAAATAAAATAATATTTAAATACTAGCCATTTTAATTTTTTCTGTACCAAAATACCCTTTTCATTGATTTATTAAAAATAAAATAATTTAATATTTTTTTTAGTCAAATTAAGCATATTAAATCTAATTTATGTAGAGAAGCAGCCATTCACAACTGCCGCTTCCCTCCTACGAAAACGCCGCTTCCCACGCAATCGACGACGCTTCCCAACGCCGTGAACCCACCGTTTGTCCCCTTCCACCGATTCCGCGAAACCCACCGTCTGCACCCTCCCACCGCCGCTGCGAACCAAGATTCAGTCGCGTTCCACCACTGAAAAGTAGCGGCGAAACACAATGTCGACTTCCGAGGGAAGTCAGAGATCGTACGACATCGCGGATGACGAGAACGTTGTTTCCATTCTGGCCGCCGACAACAGAGCACGAGGAGGAGAGGTATTTTGGCTAAACCCTAGTTATTTGGATTTGGGTATGAAATTGTGAAATTGGTAATGAATTGAAAGCTGAGAGAAGGTTTCTATCAAACTTGGGGAAGTCGTCCAACATCTCACCAGAATTGAGAGGAATTGGCCGGAAATTCCGACATCCCCATCAAATTCCGGTATCTCTCTTTTAATATTTTTTTTTTGTTATCTTTGAAATTATTTATATGTTGGTGTGTTTTTGATTTTGATTGGAATAGTTGTTGTGAACGTAATTTGGATTGTGAAATAGTTTTGTGTAGTGTTTGTGGTGATGATTATGGTGTTAGTGGTCGCGATTATAGTGGTTATGGTGGTGTTGGCAGCGGCGGAATCCTATTTTACTGGTTCAGTAATTCGTTTTCGAAATCGGTGTATGAGTGGTATGATTCCGTATGAGTCATACCACACATACATACATTTCAATAAAACTTTATAATGTGTACGAATGGTATGACTCGACATAATTCATACCATTCATACACAGAGTTCTTTCTCATGCAAGTTTTTTTGAGTGATTATACAAACTATACTCTTATATTGAATATCGAGTTTTTAACTTTGTTTCTCAGATGAATCAGAAGGGCTTAGTAATTGTGCATGGAGGGATATGGAACAATAATATATACGAAGGTGGACAACATGATTATACGAATGCTTTGTAATTTATTTATATTTGAATTATTTGCTTCATATTTATGATTATATGACTGTTGATGCAGTAAAACAAATCATTCTTACATGCCTTATGTGTCGAGTTATTACACAACTGTAAATTTAGAAGTTATGCCGAAACCATACTTTGATGATTGGTGTGTTCCTACACAGGCTGGCCAACCGCGTCTTAGTAGATTTAGATCTGGTTCTGAATCGTTTCGTAGAAGAGTGTGTAAACGTTATGGTGAAAGAGGTCATTATAGTAATACGTGTACTGTAATTTTACCGACGAATGAAGTGGTCATTGAAGGTTTGGATGTAGGTAGTAGTAACATGCTTGTTAGTAAGTCTCGTAGGCCCAAATATTGTAAGATATGTGGTGTTTCTGGACACACTCGACTAACATGTAGTCAAAGGGGTTCTCGATGATTCACATAGATTCTACATATATTTTACATTTTGTGTATGAAGGGCTTGAATTTTATTATTTCATATCTATGATACTTACACTTTATTATTGTATAGTTTTGGTATGAGTAGTACAAATATTAATTATTTTGAACTTTCGTGCGTTAATTATATTATTATTTAGTTAAACAATGTTACATACGATTATGTTATTATTACATATATTTGTATTTATTATATATGACATTATGTGACATTGTCATTTCAGTTTTACACAATTATGTTAGTTAATAATAAATATTAATTATTGTATAGTGGTCTGTGTGTAGTTATTGATAACTTTGCAATATAAAATATTTTAACTGTTTAGTAAAAGCATATTATTTCACTTTTTGACTGTTGTTTATAAATCAGGTGTAATTTTATTATAATAATATATAATTCACAGTAGTAATCTCAATGAAAAATATAAAAAATTTGTAGATTAAAGTTTAACAATTGCACGAGTGTGAATCAATAATTTCATACTAATCATACTTGGTCAAACTTATGTATACATGTTAGGTATGAGTGGTATGAATGTTTCATATTCATATCACTCATACACAGTTCATGTATTAAACTAAGTTCTACACGTTAAATATAAGTGATATGAATATGAAACATTCATACCACTCATACACAGTTAACATTTACCTATAATTCAGAATACAATATAAATAGAAACATGCATTATATAGTCACTTCAAACTCAATAGCAATAAAGGGTAAATCAGTTAATAACACTACAATTAGTAGCTAATATGATCATCATAAAAAATATTTGCAAAATAGTAACATCCAACGAATCCATCAAATATTTTAATTCAGAATCATCAGTTATTTTTATTCGTATAAATTCTTCTGCAGGCGAAGGAAGAAATGCATGAATCTCAAAAGACATGTCATCTTTATTCTTCATTATACACGAATCAATCTTAGCCAATAAATTCTCATAATTCATTCCGGCGGGTGGTACAAGAACTAGATCACGTTGTTCACCTTCATTTACATTATTGTTCCATATCCCTCCATGCACAATTACTAAGCTTTTCTGATTCATCTGAAAAACAAAGTTAAAAACTTGATATTCAATATAAGAGTGTATTTTGTATAATCACTCAAGAAACCTTGTATGAGAAAGAACTCTATGTATGAATAGTATGGATTATGTCGAGTCATACCATTCGTACACATTATAAAATTTTATTGAAATGTATGTATGAGTGGTATGACTCATACGGAATCATACTACTCATACATCGATCGCGAAAACGAATTACAGAACCAGTAAAATAGGATTCTGCCGCCGCCAACACCACCATAACCACTATAATCGCGACCACCAACACCATAATCACCACCACAAACACTACACAAAACTATTTCACAATCAAAATTGCATCCACAACCACAACTATTTCAATCAAAATAAAAAACACACCATCATATAAACAATTTCAAAGATAACAAAAAAATAAACTACTCAAAGAGAGATAACCGGAATTTGATTGGCCGAAATTTGATTGGGATGTCGGAATTTCCAGCCAATTCCTCTGAATTCTGGTGAGAGAGCCGACGACTTCCGCAACTTTGATAGAAACCGTCTCTAATCTTTGAATTCTAATATTTTCATTGTTTTGATAGTAAATAAATATTTTGTTAAAAATAAATTTAGTAAGTAAGTTAAGTTTAAGTGTAGGGATATTTATGACAATTCAAATTCAAAATGGCTAGAATTTAAATAGTGTTAAGTTTGTGGCTATTATTTGTCTTATACTATCTTTTTTGGGTATTTTGTATTTTGTCTCTTAATTTTGTTTACTACTGAAATATCTAATTCAATTTAATTGGAGTTTGCAATCATATAATGGCAGTGCTTAAAAAATTGTATCGGATTGGCTGGTTCTACTACTAACTATGAATCGGTCATTAAATCTGTCCGGATAAATTAAATACAGGTCGGATTAATGATCTTAGTGAATAAGTAAGAATCAATCAAAATCGTCTAAAATCAGTGAACTGTTAACAATGAGGTTTTCAAAAACTTTATTGAAAATTTTTAATAATATGGATTGTGTTATAAATAATTTTATTACGTGGTCATTATTAGTATATTTGTATATTTATTATATATATATATATATATTCCTTGTAAAGTGATCAGAATAGATATATAAGAATACAATTATTGGGTGTTAAGCTTGTTTAAAAATATTTGCTTGTATTTGGTTGTATTTTTGGATAAACAATAATATTACTGCTATGGAAACATAAATCGCGATTTGTGATTTGAGAAAGAAGTAAGAACACAGATAGGAAGAAGAGAAGAATCGAAAAAGGGGTAATTCTTTTCATAGCATATTTCTTCATCCAAACCCAATTAAATAGTACATGGGTCTAAAGAGTAATATCCATAACACTCAAACACTAGAAAACAAATAACACAATTTAATAATATTTCAATGCAACCCTCAACAATTCATCCACAAACAATTACATGTGCCCATTCTTTTTCTCATCACCATTTTCATCTTCTTTCAATTCTTCTTTCTCTGAAGAATGGCCATAGATCTATTTTTCCAACCATAATTCTCTACACTCAGTTTCTTCAATTCTCCATTTTCATTCACAACAATACCCATCCGTTTCAAAGATCCTTGTCCCCAAGGATAAAATTGGGAAATTTTCTTACGAATGAAGAGAACATGCAACATGCATCTTCCCAGGTAGTGATAGCCGAAGAAATTGGTTCCCATAGTACAAGGGCTTGACACACAAGTATCTGATGGCGCATAATCACTCGTTCCTCAAGAATATCTGCTGGAACCACAATGAAAATTCCATCTTGGTCCACAATTGGGAGATCTGGAATGGGAACCAGGCGGGAACTAATCGATTTCTTCACACATTGTTTGGTACGTTTTTGTCGTGTTTTTACATGTGTTTTCGAGTCTCGTTTCATAATATTTTAGTTAATTTTATTTAGTATTTCGTTTGTTATTACGCTGGTTGTCGAATTTGTGTGTAGGTTGCTTGGTGTGGAAAAATGGCGCGAAATGAAGTCGTGGAGATGAAGTTTGGCGCTAGGAAGCGTAAAGTGATAGAACCCGTATAAGGGGATCATTAATGCGCAAGATCCACATGTTTAATTAATTGCATAAATAATTAATTCTTAAGCATTTAATACACACAAGAGAATATAATTGCGGAATTAATTAAATTATAACTTTTTCTACGCAATTCCTCCGCTTGTGGAGAAACGATTTGGATCGTTAGCCACAAATACCAATCCACTCCAATGGAATCTTCACTTGATCTCTTTCGATCCTACTTCAAAAACTTTTAACCTATTCCCGATCTACTACTTGAATATCGTGTAGGTGAATCTATCAAGTATTTTAGGAGAAACAAGAACGAAAATTAGAGCTTTGAATGCTCTTAAAATTTTCAAAAAAATTAGAGAGAGAAATTGGCTCCTCTATGTACTTTTTTTATAGATATCTTGGGCTAGGTTAGGGTTTCTAAGGTGAATGAATAAGATCCCAAATAATAGAACTAATATCCCACTTGTATCTCTTACAATTCCATCTATTATTCAAATTCAAATTTGAATAACTTAACATTAATTTTGACTTGGTGAAATCCATAACTTAATTAAATTAATTTTCAAGTCACTTTTGGGCTAATTAAATTTAATTAATTACTAGGTCCAACTTAGACTAAATTAATTAATTTAAGTTAATTTAATCTCAGATTAATTACTGTAATACCCCGATAATTAAAAACCCGAATAAAAGAAAAATTTATGAATAAACGAGGGATTCAAGATCCGTTGAAAGTTTAAAGACTCGTATTAAAGAATAGAACTCCTAATGTGAGTTAAAAGTCATTTCAGAAATTTCTGAAATCGAGAAAGAAACCGAGAAAATTCGGTTTGACGTTTATCGTCATAATTTAAGTTCGAGAACTCGTATCGAAGCAGCGTCTGTTTTTCCATTCAATTATTTTACGATATGGATATAAGGTGAAAAGTTAATAATTACGACTTTCGGAGGAATGATGTATTTATCGAAAAATCATTGTTCATCGTTTTGAACGAGACGAGATAATTTTATTATCTTTTAAAGTTAAGTACGGAATATTTTTCTAAGAGAGCCGTGATTTTCCGGAATGTTTCTGAGAACATTTTTTTATCGAGAAGTCGAGAACCCGGACTATTAGTACGTTATTATAACGGGTAACAAGATATTTTGGAAATTAGATATTTTGAAAATTTAGATATTTTGGAAATTTAGATATTTTTAGAGTTAGATATTTTGAGAAGATATTTCGAAAATATCTAAGAGGCGAAATACGGGATTCATTCAAATGCCCGGATTTGAAGTTCGAGACGAGATATGGACAAGGCGCGATAATTTACATACACTTTTATCGCGATACGGACCATACGGGAAAATTTTATTTTCGCCGTCAATGAATAGTAGAACCGAGATCTCGAGAACTCGAGAAATCGAGAAACACGCATTTTCTCGATTTACGTGCAATTCGATCGGGCCAAACCCCGACTTTAATTCACGAGAGACGAAGATGTTTTAACGAGTAAGAAAGTCGAGAGGGTTGACTCTCGTTTCAATTGAGATAGATAAATGACGAAGAAACGGATAGAAAATATCTAAAAGACGATTTGGACCCCGGAAATTAGATATTTTACGGGCAACTTTGTGGCCTATTAAAAGACCACAAAAGTCACCCATCCAATTCATTATTCACGTGAGTAAAGAAGCAGAGAGGAGGAAAGAAGAGAAAAGAAGAGAAAGGGAGAAGTTTTACTCCGATTTTCGTCCCGTTCATCTCGTTTTTCCGATTTCTTCGAAATCTAATCCGATAGAAAGGTAGCCCTCGATCTTACCTACGTTTCTACGGTTTCATTTTCATATTTTGAGCTCGATGAAAAAGTGAAATAGGGGCTGCCCTTTTCGATTTTTATCGGGTCGAACCCGAATCGAAAAATGTCAAGAATTAATATTGCTTGTATGAGTTAGATAAACATGTGTTTTAAGTTTCAATAAAATCTAAGCATGTTAGGTTTTGAGAAGTTAACTTGAGCTCGTCGTTTTGTATGTTTTCGATTTTTCTCGGATGAATCAAATAGACGAGCATGTATGTAGGTTAAACACGAGTATTATTTGAATTTACGGAAATTAATCGAGTATGTTTTAAAAAAAAAAATGAGTTCGGGCGACAGTTTCTGCCGGATTTCTTTCGTCAGTTTAAGTACAGAATGTGTAAAATTTTAACATAATAAAATACTAGATCGAGTTAGGAGTAATCTCCAACTTGAATCACTCCGTTTCGTTATGTTTTCGATTTGTTATGAATTTTTCAAAATGGTTGCGCAAACTGTCAATTCCAGCGAAAATCTGGAAATTTTCTAAACTTTGAAAATTCTTGAAAAATAGAGTAAAATGATTTATGTGTTTTGTCTTCGGATTATAAAACTATACAATGTTATGGTCACTTTAAAGTTTGATTCGTTACAATTGGAATTATTTCCAATTTATTATGATTTTTCAAAGTCAACTGCTCATTTAAATTTGAACTCGAGAGCATGAAAAGTGTTATGTGATGTTTTATTTAACGAACGTGTTTTATTATAAGTTTAGATCATTGTATTAAGTTTCATGATATTCATAGATGTTTTAATCTTAGACGAGCATGAGTGCTGAGAAATGATCAAACATGAAGTTAGGTATTTAATCAAAGTCAAAACATGGTTTGATTAGAAATCATCGAACGACCCTCTAGAATTTAAATCCGAAACTCGAATGATAGGCGAGTTAAAAGAATCGAGAATAATTCTCAAATAACAAAGGATAATAATTCCTTACACTTAGCGAATATTAGATGCGCTCGAAAATATTATCTCACTCGAGGTTTATTTAAAGGATACGACGAAAGGTCAGGACTGCAGTTCGAGAACGAAGCAGTCGTCAGTCCAGACGATCCAAGTAGGCTTTCTATTACAAAGAAAATTATGTGTGATTGTATGCTATTTATATTGATTTCGAAAGGATTGCAAAATGAGAAAAATGTTTTCAAAGTATTGTCTTGCCGAAATGTTTATGTTTTGTATGAAGCCTATCTGGTTAAGGTTCCAATGATAAGATCGAATTCGGATTCCAGTGGGCAGGCAAAACCCACTCGAGTCGTGTACACAAGGACCGTGAGTCATCGAGAGGGTTGGCCGGTCAAGGTGTCCGTAGAAGGTGGCCACCTTCTCGGACTCAAAAAAGAACCGATATGGCGTAATACTAAAGAAAAGACTGATCAGTCAAAAGTTAAGGTTTCACAAAAAGGATTTAGTGAACGTAGGTGCTTTTAAAGACAAAATCCCTACGTGTCACTCTTACGGCATTGACAATTATATATGTATGTGTGTGATTTGGGGCAATGTGCCTACTGAGTACTTTTGTACTCAGCCCTGCATGTATTTATAAATGTGCAGGTTGAGACGTGATGAAAGGATGTGCTATGGCGGGCTTGTCGGACTTTTAAGTATAGACTTGGGTGTCTACGTGTCTTCATACACGTAGACTTATGTCGATCCTGTTTTTCCGCTGCAAGAGGTTCCATTTGTAAATTCTGGCGATGATGCCAATCATGTAATTACTCTTTGTTGTGAACTGAACACAGTTAATCAACTATCTTTCGTTCAGTCAAAGCTTTCAAGGTCCTTAGTAACTGTTATCTTTTTATTCTATAATCTCACACCCGGTCTCTGCCGTGAGGGCGGA
>JAPKLX010000051.1:271849-282226 GCA_026898415.1 Leonotis leonurus | reverse complement strand
TAGTTCAAACATATAATAAATCAATTTATTTTTCAAACAATTTCAAACTATATTTTAAATTTTTTTTAATAAAACTCGCCAAAATAATATAAATGAAACTAAAAATTAATGTGGAATATTACAGGGTGCCACGTCGTGCTTTTGTCGGTCTCTTAGCGGTTGACTCTTGGGGGTTCTACATGTCCTCATACATGTAGAACTTTCATCGATCCGAATAGTTTTCGCTGCTAGTTGAAACCTTTATGTTATGGATTTGAGACTTCGATCTTTATTATTTTTCGTGGTTATGTACGAGCTTATGACTCGAGTTATTCCTATATTGACTTCGTACAATGAATTTCTAAGCTAAGTTATGTGAACGTTGTTCGATTCATCTTGATTAAATTTTCCCATTTCTATCCCCGCTTCTTAAATCCCTCCCTTAGTCACGGTTTTCCAAATTCTACTATCCTTAGTAGAATGCGGTTGTGACAGTAATCCTCTTATCATTAATTATTTACCGCGTTTTTAGATTTACTAAATCGATAAATTAATTGAGTTTGCTGACAACTCACAATTAATTAATATATTTATTCGTGAGTGATCCGGTTCAGACTTTAGTTATTACATACAGAATAAATTCCAACCGGCGGGGTTTCTTATGCAAGAAACCTTTCTGAACGCCTCACGTGGATTTAATCAACTTGTGTCATCGAGACGTGATTCTGCATGACTGACAGTCGAGCACTTTTAGCTAAGCCAATCACTACCGCCCAAGACATCACTATTTTGGGTTACGAAAAACCCACAAGCGTAGATGAGTCAAAGCAGTGTCTAATCAGCCGCATATACTAATGGCATCGTCACAGATTAAAAAATAACTAGTTTCCGAGATCTCATTCTAAGCAACAACACGTAGAACGTATCTCACTGTGAAACCTCTCAATATGTATACGCAAAGCATGTGTATGAGCTTATACATACTGATATCATTCTGCTGGAAGGTCAACTTTCACATCAAATGATACCGCAACCTTTACCGACTAGACAATCCATGTTTGTCTAGGTTGTGAGTTTTATACTACAAAGGATCCAAATATGTTACCTTTTGTGATCATCGATCCACTACACAATGTACAATTGTAGTAAATTGAATTATTTACAATTCAATAATAATAATAATAATAAATAACAAACCAATGATAGAAAACAAGTTTGATACATCGTCTAACCATAAAGCATGCTTCGAGGTATACAAACATTAACATAAAGGACGAGCCGAGATGAGCCGATGATGCAAAGAAATGAAGCCGAAGAAATCGGACGGGAGCTTGCTAGTAGTTACGGGCAGAAGACGAGAGGAGAAAGAACGCGAGAGCATGGTCATATGCGAAATTGTTACATCTTGCGTAACAATTTTGTTTTTGCCCGTTCTTTTCTTTACAACTCCGGATTTGGATCCGGTTTTCGACTATGGACTCTTATCAAGATGAGCTTTAAGAGAATATTTTTCAATTTTTCAATTTTTTTTTTGCCCGTTCTTTTTATCCCTCTTTGATATTTTTCTCTCTTTCAAACCCTATAACACTTAGATAATTTAATTTCCATTGTAATTTCGCCTCGGGACGAAGGATTGAGGGGAATTTGACGCTCAAACCAAAATTCTATCCTAGTAAGTATGTTTTAATTCTTTTAATTGATTGTGTTATGGATTGATTGTCATTCTCTACCTAGGGTTAGAATCTCTTGATTAATTATTGATTGTTCTTGATTCATGCTTATTGATTAAACGTGTGCGTAATCGAATTGAATGCTTGATCACCATTTAATTCCCTTTTAATTCTAGATGAGATTGAGAAATAATTCTAAAATTTGACCTAGGGTTTAATTAAGCAATAATTCCAAATCGGAAACGTAGAAATTATATTCGTTGTTAATTATGATTTTCCTATTGTGTAATTCGAATACGTGTGTTAGAATTACCGCTTAGTTATCGAATACGCGAGTTAGATGATTAAGCAACTCTAAGAATTGATTTGTGGATTGATTGTCATTTTCTATCTAGGGTTTATAATCTCTTTGATTTATTATTGATTGTTCTAGATTCTTGCTTTATTGATTAAACTTGTGCTTAATTGAATTGAATGCTTGATCACCACTTAATTCTCTTTTATTCTAGATGAGATTGATAAATAATTCTAGAATTTGACCTAGAGTTTAATCAAACAATAATTCCAAATCGGAAAGGTAAGAATTATATTTGTTGTTAATTGTGATTTTCCTATTGTGTTTCATAGCATATTTCCTCATCCAAACCCAATTAAATAGTACATGGGTCTAAGGAGTAATATCCATAACTCTCAAATTCTAGAAAACAAATAACACAATTTAATAATATTTCAAAATAACCCTCAACAATTCCTCTACAAACAATTACACTTGCCCATTCATTTTCTCATCACCATTTTCATCTTTTTTCACTTCTTTTTTCTCTGTCTGAAGAATGGTCATAGATCCATCTTCCCAACCATCATTCTCTACACTCATTTTCTTCAATTCCCCATCTTCATTCACAACATAGGTTTTGAGACCCAACTAACTTCTTTTTTCTCTACACAACATAGGTTTTGAGACCCAACTAACTTCTTTTTTCTCTACAACTTCTCATGCAGTTTTCATTAATTCTCTCTTTTTTCTTTTCTCGCTTCCTCTTCTCTACAGATTATCTGCACAATTCAATTGATAGAATGGAAGAGAAATTACAACAAGTTATCAGCACAAATCGCTAATTAACCGAGTAAGATGAGTTTGCCCTTCTATAAGGTAATTTATTTAATGATGAATTTTGAATCTTTATGTGACCATGTGTAAAATATTGAAACGTTTCCAAGTAAATCCATTATTTTAATAAAATCTTTGTTCTATTTATGAAGTTTCTCGTTCACTAGCTTTACATTTAATTGACTTCCATGTGACGAGATAACGATTTGTACTATGGTTATGATGTATTAATGTCAAACTCCAATCATATTGCTAACAAACGGTGTTAATTTGGGTATATCGATTAAGTGTTCTGCTTCTTTACTGATTTGAGTATTGCATCCAAATGTCTTATGCTTAGTATTCTAATTAAAATTTTTGGATTTTTAATTTTGTTTTATCCTACAATTTTTTTATTTGAATTTACAGATCATAATCTACTTGTTCTCGTTTGGCTAGTATTGATATACTTTTACTGAATTAAATTACTTTTGACTGTGCATTATTTCATATTTTACTACCTACCATTTGTTCTAGCCATTGTAGGCAATAACAACAATATATCATTTAATAATTTGATCTTAGGAGAGCCAATAGAGCTTAAAAGAATTAATTAGTTTTTCTGGAAGCTTATTTCAACCCAAGGCCAACCAATAAATTAACCCATTTTCTTACTTTTGATGATAAAATACAATTTCATATTCCAATTAAGAAGTGTATAGAGAATGAAACATGTAAAAGGATACTAGCTAGTAAGTAGTATACTATAATACATGTTCTCATCACTGAAAACTGAGTAAAATATCTAATGGAACACTATGGTTTATATCTCTAATGGAAGGGAGAAAATTTACTTGTCTATCCAACTTGGAAGAAACTGGGAGTATCATAAAACTTGAAAGACATCTTTCATACTTTCCCAACTAAAGGCGATCTCGAAATAAAAAAGGATCTGGGAAGTTGTGTCATAAATTGTGAAATTGGCGGCACGAATGTTCTTTGTGACAAGGGATCAAACATTAATTTAAGTGATAATAGTGAAAACTACCCGCTTTCAATTTTTGTATGAACAAAATACCCAAAAATTCAAACACATGTAGAAAATACCTATTTGATTTAAAAAATGTATAATTCTTACACACTCTTACACCTTCTTACACAATTCTTACACACTTTTTGAGTAATAATTGAGTACTTGATTACTATATAATTTTTGGACTATTATGTTTGTTTGATATATATAACATAGGATGTCTTTGAATAAATATTGTTTGATATATATAACATATGATTCATTTGTATGAATATTATTCAAAACACTCCAAAACACTCTTACACCATTCTCCTCGAATTATCTCGTATCTGGCTTCAAACAGAGTGATATCGAAGATACAATTCAGGTAATTGCATTATAATGTTGCTCTAGTTCAAATAAAACATGAACCTCTAGACTAAGAGGTATGGACCGCTGGGACCTCTCGCATGCGTACCAACAGTCCATCATGCTTTGTCTAGCGGTTCATAGTGGATCGTGTAGTCGATGATATTTCTGAATGTTTTAGTATATAGGTTTAGGTAATTTAAAGATTATTACTATGTTTACATGAAAATGTTATTTTGATATTTGTAATAGATGATATGAGTTTCATGTTACTTAATTTAACTTTATATTATGATTTTTACGTACTATAATGATAACTCGAGGCATTCACGGTTGAACCGCTAGATGAATATGCTTGAACCTCCCGGGACCTCCCCAAAATCCATCTAGCGGTTCAAGGGGTTTTGTCTAGCGGTTCATTCATAATAGTATTTAGATCATGTATGTGATTACTTATCAATATCTTATACTTGGAAAAATGTTTGTTTTATTGATTTTAGATAATATCCGAATGGAATTGTGTATAATTTCTAATTTTGATTTGTAGATGATGGATTGTCAAATTATGAACGTTAAGTTCGGAGGTTATTGGGTTGATTGTAGCTACGTGAATGGACATGATCAGATTGCACCACTACCTATAAATGGCATTTCGATCTTTAATCTTAGATTTTGCATTAACCACATGTTGATGTCACCGGGGAGAGAGTATGAAATTTGTTACTTGTCGGCATTGCGGAGTGGACAAATGATGAAATATAGTTTGACAAATGATGCAGAATTAGTTTCTTTATGCATGAAAGTCGCATGTCCTACGGTATATGTTAGTTATATCAGCCAATCTTCATTTGATATGGGTGGACCTTCACAAAGCTCAAACTTGAATGATGAACTAGAAAATATCAGAAAGTTTGCACCTTCGACAGATTGGTTTGATGATTATTACCCTGCAGACATGAACTTCGGTTCGACTAGCAGAGTAAATGTGATTTCGGACTTGAATGATGCGTATGGATATTGTCAGGGTGAAGATCAGTATCAGGGTCAGGGTGAAGATTGGTATCAGGGCCGGGGACAAGAACATGAAGAGGAACAGGGACAGGGACAGGGACAGGGACAGAGACAGGGACAGGGACAGGGACAGGGACAAAGATATGATGATTGTTATGTCGATGATGGGGATGATGAGGATGATGACGATGATGATTATGTTCCATCACCAGAGAGCTCTGAATATGAGGATCAAGGTGATTTGACCTTTAATAGATCTATTTTTATCGAATTCGCTGCATGGATCCACAAGGAAGGAGGTACGTGACATTTATTAGAACTTATGTATCCTAGTGCGGGTGATAATGATGAAATCCGAATCCCAGAAGGATACTTAAGAAATTGGTTAATTCCAATGGTTCCTCTTAATGCTACAGCTTCAGATGTGTTTTGTGAAGAAAATCCGATACTAGAAGAGTTGGCTGAAGGATCTCTTTTTGATGATAAGGAGCAACTTAGCATCACAGTTGGTTTGTGGAATCTTGAAAAGAAAGCAGAATATCAGGTGACCCGATCAGACACAACCAGATTGTATTGGCGATGCAAGTTAAGCAGCGATTGTTCATTCAAGCTTCGTGCTTTATCTCATGGTGGGCCGTGGCTTGTATCAAAGTTTTATGGCGAGCACACGTGCGGGAATGGTATCACAAAAATTGGACCGAAAAAGGTACACGCAAAAGTGATCGGTGCATATTTTGCAAATAAAATGCGAAACACAAATAAAATCATAAAGTCCAAAGTTATTTAGCACGAGTTGATGAATATGTTTGGTATGCAAGTGACTTATGATGTGGCTCTTAGAGGTAGAAATCATGCTGTTGAGATGATATATGGTAAATATCATGATTCATTTCAACAACTGCCTGGTTATTTGCATATGTTAGAGATGGTAAACGCGGGCACGATCACAGATATCGACATTGGTGCAGACAACAGGTTTCGTCATGTATTTATAGCTCTCGGTGAATGCAAATCAGCATTTGACTTGTGCATGAGGCTGGTAATAGTAGTCGACGGTACTCACTTGAAGGGAAAGAATAATGGCATTATGTTTGTTGTTGTTACAAAGGATGCAAATGAGCAAGTGTATCCGCTGACGTATGGAATCAGCCCAATTGAGAATCATGAGTCTTGGGTATGGTTTATGACACGACTATGAAGAGCATATGGGAGCACGTCTCAAACATTGATTGTATCTGATCAACATGCGTCGATTGAGCATGCAGTGAGAGTTGTATTTCCGGAAGCAACTCATGCCCTTTGTTACTACCATCTTAGTAACAATTTAAAAAGATTTGGTAAAACTACACTGGGGTTGTTTCAGAAGGCTGCATACACATATAAGCAGGCGGAATTTCAGAAAAGAATGAACATGATTCAAGTTGGCAAGGTGCAGGCCTATGATCACTTAATGAGCATTGGACCTGCTAAGTGGGATCGGTCGATGTGTCATGTTCCAAGGTATAGCTTCTTAACGTAGTAAATTGAAAACACAACGAAATGAAAAGATTCAAATTGGACATTGCTCCTAACTCGATGTAGTATTTTATAATGTTAAGAAACATAAAATTTGAATACTTGTACGGTCCAGAAATAAAAAAAACGAAACCGGGCAGAAGCTTCCAATTTCAAAATGGCACAATTTGCAATATTTAATATTTCTGCTCAACCATTTTGCGAAAAACGTAGTAAATTAAAAACACAATGAAATGAAAAGATTCAAATTGGACATTGATCCAAACTCGATGTAGTATTTTATAATGTTAAGAAATGAAAAATTCGAATACTCGTACGGTCCAGAAATCAAAAAAACAATACCGGGCAGAAGCTTCAAATAACATATTTAAACATGCTCATTAAATAATATATTACCAAGAAACACAACATCACTTACCGTAGTGGCATTCCACAAGGGCAAGCTGGTCGACCCTAATCCACGAGCATGGATTGTGTCACTCCTTTGCTTGTAGTTGATCTTGCAATACTCCGCTTTCGCCTCCCATCCTTCCAATTTCAGCTCATTGGTTTGCTCAATCATCTCGTTATAATCCGATAACAATCGTTGCTTCAAAAAATATTTACAAAACAGTTAGGACTTACAAAACAATTTAAATCTTAGATAGATTTAAAAAAAAGATAAAACTTACAAAAAAATCGCATCTGCAGAAAGCAGTGCGTCCTCCGGTGTGCGAAGGGAGTACGCTTTCATTCCACATCAGTCTTGCCTGCAGGGTCATCATATACAGATCTATAGTCTGCACAATAACAATTGAGGGTTTAGCTAAACATAAATTCAAACATTATTTGAATTTTTTTTCCTAATGACAAAAATTACCTCAAAGTAAAAATTTGTATCCATCCGAAGAATCAAATTGAAGTCAACAAGTGTTATTCGAAATTCACTCTCGCTGACTTTAACTGTAATATCCCGCTAATTTCTAATTATACTTTTATGTGTTCTAACTATTAAGGGACATAGGTATGATGAAATAAGAATTTTAGGAAAAACCTAGAGCCTGTTAGGACCTACCATGTTAATTTGGCAGACCGGCAAATCTTTTTAAAAGGTTTATTTAAAAAATGAACTTTTCATGCATAAGTCGAAAGTATATACATATTATACTCCTTGCGTAGAGTTTTCCAAAAGAAAATTATTGGCACTAGGTTTACCCAAAAAGGAGTTCGTATGCAACCGCTACGAATTTTTAAAGTTTAAGCACGTCGTTAAAAAAAATAGTTTTTCCATGCATGATCGAAACTATATCAATATTACAATCATTGTGTAGATTATGAAGAAAGGGAGATGTTGACGTTAGGTTTGCCCGAAAAGGAAGTCGTGTGCAGAAGTTATAATAATATAATATAATATAATATATTAAAAATAATAAAAATTTAAGAAACAACATTCCTCCCCCCCCCCCCCCCCCCCTTCTTCTTCTTCTTCTTCTTCTTCCTTTTCTCCCTCCATCGCCATTGTCAAGCTCGCGAAGCTCTCGAAGTTTCGTTCCGAGATCAAGTCGAGTCAAAGAGGTATGCCGAGGCAAGGCAATGGAAGCTCGGGAACTCAATGAAGGTGGCTCAGCCGCCGTTGGGTAACCATAGCGACCTCGCCGTCGCCGAAATTTTATTATAACTTCACCTCTCGTTTTCTTCTTCGTTTCACGTCCTTTTTCGAAACGGTTTTCTCCTATGCATAGCTCTCATTACATAGAACTCGAGTACCGAAGGAAGTTCGGGACGATGATGGCCGGAAGTGGCCCGAAGGGACCACGACCGACCACCACCGCCTCCAACGTCGGGGTCACCGATGGAGTCCGAAAGCTCCAATTCGGTGGTCGTCCGTTCTTCGGATAGCTACGATCCCTTAAGGTTTTATGTTCACGGCCATGCATTCTACATATCAGCATGAGCATAATGTGTTTTCGTCTACGTAAAAGTTTTGCATGCATTATATATATAATACTATTTTATGTTTTTCTAAAGAAAATTTATTAACCGGTTATCCTTTTTCGGTGAAATTTATAGTGCATGTAGAAAAAAAAATATAGGATTTTCTGAAAGAGGTTTCATTAATTTTCATCGGTCCAATTTTCATAAATCTGAAAAGGAATACGAATCTTCTCGATTAAGCTTCGAGGTAAAGTTGCATATTTTAAAAATATTTATACATATTCCTATAGGGAATAATGTCCGGAGTATTTTTGCCTTCTTGGCCAAAATCATTTGAAAGTCCGGTTGCTGCCAAATTAATTTATTACGTGATAAAAAGAATAATATTGAGCCTAAAAATTTAGTACTACTTATCTGTAGTTCCTTTTTGGAAATTAAAGACAAAATATATTCCCTATGACTAATAGGTACCTAGCACTGAAATTTGAGCTCATAAGGATTTACGGTTTTCCCGTAATCGAGGAATATCATTGGTGAAAGGTTGGGGATATATACGTATTTTGAGTTATTAAGCTCTTTTCTCTAAATAAAAAATGCATGGATCTCTGTTAAAATGTTTTCACGAAGGTATGGACTGTTTAATGCTCTTATCGACCGCCGGGGGTTCTTATTCGGCCTAACACGTCGATTTAAGGACTGTGATCACTTAGTCTCTACTGTGGTGGGTTGATCACCATCGGGTTTTGACTCATGCTATGTTAGGGTGTACGGTTCGCCGAGCCCTATTTGACTGAATGTTTATGATCCGTCGGTGGTAAAAGGCCCGGGACATAACCTATATAAGAGTAACGTCATGCCGGGTCATGTTTAATTTATGCAAAAATGTTTTGCTTACTTAGAAGTTATTTTTGTTTTAAAACCTTCTAAGGTAAGTATACTGAACAGAGACTATGTTTTTCGTTTTATGAAAAACCCAACTGAGTGCACTAGTACTCACCCCACGTTTTACAAAATTTTTCCACAGGCTAAGGAAGCAGCATGATGTGTGTGGCTGAGGAATGGTGTTATTGGGATGACGATTGCTTCATCACGAGAACGGTTTACCGTTCTATACATAAGAATTTCCGCTGCCATGCTCACGTATGTTATAATATTTATGAAATAATTATCATTCACGTATATGTGTGTGATAATATATATGTTTAAAGTCTAAGATCATTTCCTCATTCCACGAAGGCCTCATCGGCCATTATTAATAAAAGTTCATGTTGTCATATTATCACTGTCCATTACATGCATACACGTGCATAGGAGAGCTTAGAAGTAGTCGGCCCCTCTTGGACGCTCAACTCCTCAACCCCTTGTGTAGTGTTCGAGCGAATGCCGACCACACTTGGTGAGCTGGGTGTGTGACTCCTTTTGGCGAGCTAGGCTCACTAACCTCCGCCTCTGATAGACGGTTCTTATTGGACGATTCGGCCTCTCGAGGATTCTGGATTACCGTACCTACGAGATGAGCTGTATTATCTCCAACCCCGTCTTTCATGTTGGATGATTCGGCCGCTTGGGATTCAGAATTACCGTTCCCATGTATCGAGCTGTATTATCTCCAATTCATTTCATATTGGACGATTCGGCCGCTTGGGATTCAGGATTACCGTTCCCATGTATCGAGCTGTATTATCTCCAATTTATTTCATATTGGATGATTCGACCGCTTGGGATTCTGGATTACCGCTCCCATGACTCGAGCTGTATTATCTCCAATTTATTTCATCTTGGATGATTCGGCCGCTTGGGATTCTGGATTACCGCTC
>JAPKLX010000051.1:253222-271839 GCA_026898415.1 Leonotis leonurus | reverse complement strand
GGATGATTCGGCCGCTTGGGATTCTGGATTACCGCTCCCATGACTCGAGCTGTATTATCTCCATATTGCATATGATTCATTTTAGATTCATTATTATAGACATTGTCTTTGCATTGGTTAGCTGTTTGGGTTGTAAAATGACATAGTCAAAGTTATAGAGAAGATGCTGTCCGATTTTCAAGGACAACTCTCTCTTATAATGCACACGAACACAATGCCCCATTTCTTCCCCGCTTCTTTTATCCCCGCCCAGTCATGCCCTTGGCGCGTGCGCCGTCCCTCGGGATTTGGGGCGTGACATTAACATAGTCACTTAATGACTTCTTCATGAATGTTTTCCACTTTTTCTCCATTTCTTCATCAATAGTATCTGGCTTATCATGCGGGACATATACAACTCGTGACTGGGGACAAAAGTCACCCTAAAACTCTTCTTCCAAAGAGTCATCACGTGTAGTCGATGGGCCCGGAATGGATGCCACATTGCCTGGCGGAGAGTCAAATGGCCAAGGAAATGATGTTACACAAAAAAAATGCAAATTTAATAACTTTAAATAAAAGAATTAGTTAATCATAAATAATATTGAAAATAATAAACTTACTGATCCAGTATCCGTCGAGGAATGACGTGTAGTCACAAAAGGCGCCAACCCGTGGGGTATGTCACACAAGGCATAAGCTGGTGGGGGGCTCATGGCCTGAAAATCTGAAGGCCGAGGTGACTGCATCGAAGGCCTAGCTGACTGCATCGAAGGCCTAGCTGAATGCGGCATAAGGGGGGGCTGTCGCTGTGTATGAATGATCGGATCAGCACGTCGGGAAGGACCACAACGAAAGGCTGTCAAAAGATCTCCCATTCATTTCTTGAGTGTTTTCTTTAGATCATCGTGCCTTTGAACGATCCATGCCTCCAACTGATCGTGTCTCTCTATCGTCCGTTGCTCAAAAGCACTCATCTCGCCACGCATCTGATTAAGTGCACGCTCAGTCCTGCCACCGCTGCTGCTAGAGGATGACTCACGCATCGGTGCCCTAGCACGCTTTGCCTTATCTCTACGACGTCGTGGAGGACGCTCTGATGGTTCCGGCTCCGGTTGATCACCGTGATCTGATGGCTCCGGGTGATCAACAAGTGGTGGCGCTACATTCCTCGTAGCTCGCCGACTGCTCACTGGCTCTACTACCTCTGCTCTGTGCCTCGATATATCTCACGGCTAGAGGATGGTCACACCATATCGACTGGTGATATGCACGCCTCTGTTCCACTTCGTCTGCCACAAGATTTGAAATATTGTAAGCCTACAAAAATAAGACAAAAAAATTTATTAAAATCAAATCACAATCATATAATTTAATTTAAGAAGGATTAATGAAATATCATAAAACTTACATAGGTGTCAAAACACTCGTATAGATCCTGCACTGATGTCAGATCGAGATTTTTCCGAAAGTTCCATCTCACACATCGAGGATATGCTAAATCAATCTCCCTCTGCCTACCGGCCATCGCCTCGAATCCGGGAATGACCTACAGTCCCCACACCATCAATGCCCAAGCCAGACCATATAAGTTGTATTTCACACTATCTGGAATTTTCCTAATATAGTTTCTAAGAATTTTATAGGAGTACGCACCACAAGGAAAACTATAGAACGAGTCTAGGTCATCTACTAAAGCCCACACCCACGGGAATACAGTCTTTTGTGAATCATGGACAAATACAAATACGTATGCCATGAGGACGTGGGCAACACGAAAGTGAATCTCTCCCTCCAGATTATGTTTCGAGCATTGCTAAAGCGCGCCAACAAATCAGCACCAGTCATATGAACCTCGTTGCAGGCAGACCTAAATGTAGACAGCCTACTAGGATCTGGTGGGAAGTACTGTCGAAGTTAGAATAACCAAAATTTATCCCCGTGATCAGTGCATGATCCTCAATGGTATACTCGACATCCCCCCCCCACAAATGTGAAACCATATCCCACGTTGCGCGTGGATAGACCTACATAGAATACTGTGGAGGGTCTGACTGGCAAGGAATCCCGAAACCCCACCCAATGAAATGGCCAAATGGCCCTTGCTGAAATCGGTTTAACAAAGGCATCCCACCCACAACTAACAATCTACTCCTTATTTCTTCTAAAATCCCTACTTTATAATACGTATTTGGTTTGGATTTTCAGTTGACGGAGTTCGATCTACGGTACCAAGAACGGGGGGATTCCTACAACATTCAATCCATAATTATTTATAAGTCAATTAATCAATAATTAACAATTATCAATTAATAATTGATTGACAATTAACAATTAAATAACATTTTTAATTAACTATACTAATTAAAAATTAACAATTCTATTTATTTAACAATATTAAATATTATCAATTCTCATTCAAACTGACGTAGAATTTAATTCAAATTAGATTTGTAAATTGTTAATTGTTAACAATTCTAATTTTTAATTAGATTTTTTAATTGTTAATATTAATTATTAATTATTAATTCTTAATTTTTAATTAATTCTTAATTGTGAATATTTATAGGTTATTTGTTAATATTAATAATTAATTAATAATTGTTAATTGTGAAGAATTGTAATTAGTTAACGATTCTAATTTTTAATTAGATTTGTTAATTGTTAATATAAATTATTTAATTATTAATATTCATTGTTAATTGTTAATTATTAATTGATAATTGTTAATTGTGAAGAATTGTAATTAGTTAACGATTCTAATTTTTAATTAGATTTGTTAATTGTTATTATTAATTATTAATTAATTTTTAATTGTGAATTGTTAAAGGTTAATCTTAATATTAATAATTAATTGATGATTGTTAATTGTGAACAATTGTAATAAGTAAAGATTCTAATTGTTAATATTCATTGTTAAATTCAAATATTACGTACAATTCAAATATAACACATGATATTCTTAAAAACGTATAAATCAATCCCAGAAATAAACTATAATATGCAATTCTAATTAATTTACAAATATCAGTTTAGAGGTACATTATCATATCCTAAATAATCAAAACAATGTCAAAAAATTCAAGGAACCCACGCGTTGATGAACCGCTAGATTAACCATCATGGACCGCTCGGCCATGTGCTGAGATGTCCCCAGCGGTTCATGGTGCCTAGTCTAGCGGTTCGTGTATATTTAGGTTTAAGAGATTACGATATACCTGTATATAAGTGGGAATGTCGTCATCCGTGTCTCCCATGGCCTCCAAACGACCTCCGACGCAAATTCAAGCTTCCCACTGCCCCAACGGTCCAACCAACCTTCCAGCAATCTTCTCCGGCGATATACTCCACCAAATTCAGGCCAACGAGCGGGAGGTCCAACAATTTCAGGCGAATGGCAGGAGGTTTAAAATTTTTAGAAAGAAGGAAGAAAGGGTGAACGGTTTGTGCAAATGGGGAAGAAAGGGGAGGAACAGTTCATCCCCTATTTTTCCAAAAATAATAATGTATGTTTTTTATGAATTCATTCAATTTTGCTAACTTTTTGACCCACTTTTTGACTCTCTAACTACTTTTTCAGGTGGTGCACGTTTTTTGAGGGAAAATGGTTATTTTTAACATGTACACAAAGATATTGGGTATTTTGTTCATGTAATTTTTCAAAAGGGGTATTTTTATTTTTCTCCCTTAATTTAATATCCCTAGCTACATTAAACCATCTTGGGATCGACATTTAGAAACCTACAAGAATTAGGTTGCACATGACGAATAGAATGACCACGTACCTGGAAAGAGTTGTCGAGAACTTGATCGTGAAAGTTGAAAATTAAGTTGAGATTTAAGTCTTACTTTTCGGTGATAAGCGTCCCAGAGAAATGTGATCCACCATGATCTTGGGAAGAACTTTTCTCTCGACAACTAAAATAGTGATTTACATGGGTAAAGATGAAATTACAGTCCGCACCAACAGGTAAAAAGCTAACAGTTCTGTTTTACGAGGAATAAATGAAATCCAACCCCAACGATGTGGATAACCCTCGAGTTACCAATACTATGAGCACACAATGCGAGAAGGGACTAGAAACATGATTATTTGACTATAACACTCATTTGTTCTTTCCACATTATTGTTTGAAATTGATGTTCTAAAATAAGTTTGGGGGAGGGTGTAGGATATGATATTTGTATTATGAGTTTGCTTTGGTTTTGAGTTTTTTCATGCTTTTATTTTTTGAGTCTAGAGTTAGAAAGTTATAAGCATGATTATTTTATGAGCATGTTGAATTGGTTAATGATATGATTGCTATGTATTAATGATGACTTAATCCTGCTTATACTTAGAACCTTGGCGAAGTGATGCACTTTTTATGTTTTATTTGAGTCTGTTCCATTGACAATGATGGATTATTTGATTTACCCATGATTTTTGACATTTTGTCAATTTTTGTTGTTGTGAGATATCATGCATGCATTGTCTTCTAGAACTTGTCATGGTTCTTTGTCGAAACCACAAGCGTGTGTTTGATCTAGGAGATGAATTTAAGTCATTCTTTGTTAAATATATAATTCCATATACAATAACCTTTTACATATAATCATTTTCTTAAGATATTTGAACTTATCAAAGCCTATCTATTTGATAACCAGATGATAGGAGGTGATGGAGGATATGAGAAGCAATGGATAGTAGTGTTTAGGTGAAGTAAAAAAAAACATTATTTGTAGTTAGAATAATGCGAAAAGATTGTGAAAAGAGTCACCCCTATAAATAAGTTCTTGAGAAATAAGTTGAGTTCTAAAAAAGCACAAAGTGTTAATGTTTGTGTCAACTTAGAAAATTGTTGTGAGAAAATAAGAGCATAAAGGGATGCGTAATCAAAACAGTGTGTAAAATGACATTGGAATGAGTTGAAAATTTTAAGTTGCATTAGATGGGTAGAAGATGGATTATAATCCAAACTTGTTGGGAGTTAATAATGGGTGAATGATTAAAGTTCCACTTTAGTCACTTCGCCTAAATTTTCTCACCTTAACCAATGTGCCTACATTACAATACTTGCTAAAGACCTATTTGATCTTGGTGAAAGCATACAATAAAGTGGTGGAGGTTAGATAAAGCGCAAGACTATTTTTAGATATTGCATTGCATTGATTGATTGCATGAACCTCTTATACACTTAGGGGTTGTTTGGTTTGTATGATAGGATTGATAAAATTATCAACTTTAAATATCTACCTTCCTATCCATAATCCTCCATTTCCTTAAGAATTTAGTCATTTTTTATGCCCCTTAATCACTCAAATGTTTGATTATATAATCAAGTCAATTTTGTTGTGATTATATGATCAAGCATTTGAGTGATTAATGGGCATAAAAATGAATTAAATTCATAAGGAGAAGAATGATTATGGATAAGAATATATAAATTTAAAGATGATAATACTATCAATCTTATCAATCAAACCAAACCACCACTTATTTGATGGAACCCGGTTGAGGAGTTCACGATTAATAGGACCTACAGGTGTAATAAATAAATATACATGTAATTTTAAGAACAAATACCACATACGAGAAGATATAAATTGTGGAATTAAATTATACCTTGTCTTATTGCTAGTCTGTCGCTTGAAGAGAGACGATTTGAACCGTCAACTACGAACAACAATCCACTGTGGGAATCACAAACGAATCCGACCTCTAAGATTTCTGGCCAATTACACTCACCTACATCCCGACTATCATGTGGCTGATAATCTGTCGATATTTTATCGATAGGGGAGAAATCGAAAAGTGCAGTGTGGAATACCGCACTATTTCAAAAATTACAATATGGAAATACTATAAAGTGTATATATCGGTTATGCCCCCTCCCCTATATTTATAGTTTTGTTGTGGGCTAGGTCAGAGTTTCGAAGTCGAATCAGCCTGGACCTTCCAACATAAGACTATGTCCAACCCTATCTCTAATATTTCCTTATCGAATTAATTGATCGAGTCAAACTTTGACTTTCATTAAATAATAATGATCAAGTCAATTTGACCCAATTAATTACTTTAAGAAATATATGAAGATATAGATGTTATATTAATATTTATCGACTCCACTATAGGATAAATATTTAACTATTCGGCTCCCACTCAAATTAAAGATGTAACCTTCTTTTACTATTAATTATTTCCCGTGTTTAAAATTCTTAAATCTATTAATTAATCGAGCACGTTGACAACTCAAAATTAATTATACTTATTCGTGAGTGATTCAGTTCATATTTTAAGTGTTATATATGAAATAAATTCCAACTAGCCAATTTTCTTATATAAGAAACCTTTCTAAATGCCTCACGAGGATTTAATCAACTCGGGATATGCCTAGACGCTATTCCACGCGACAACAAGGGAGAACTTCTCGCTAAACCAATTACCACTACCCAAAACATTACTCCCTCCATCCCACCTAATTATTCATACTTAGACCAAATATGTGAGAGCTTTTTGGTTAAAGTGAGACTAATTTAGTGGGATAGAGGGCATACTATATAAGGTTGCGAAAAACCCGCAAGTGAAAATGAATCAAAGCAATGCATAATCAGCCGCGTATACTAATATCATCGTTATAGATTAAAAAATAAAGAACTTTTGAGACACATGAAGAACTGTTGGATCGGGAGCGCCCATCAGAATTGACATACTGGCCCCACACACCAACACTTTCTTTCCCAGCCTGCTTTGTCCTCACTGACAGGCTGACCCAAGACACTTCCCAGTAGGTCACACATCATAGTATTGCTCCAAGCCAAGCACGCTTAACCTTGGAGTTTCTACTAAGGGGTCACCTGAAAAGATGATGCACCATGTTGGTATGAGTAGTACTAATCAATTCATTTTAACCTCTCGTCAACAATGGTAGTGCAGGCCCTTTTCGACTGAGGCAGGCCGCACTCCTATAAGTTCTCTCGGGTATGATACACGGAGGACCCCCCCTCCGGGAGGTGCTGGAGTCCACTTCCCAACAAGAACTTATATCACTGTGAAACCACACAATATATATGCATGTTTCGATTAAAATTACTAAAGTCGCTCGCAATCTAACGAGATCATTTAAGTAATAGTAAGTCAATCTAAAGTTCAATCACAAGGAAGGCTTATCAGGCAATTAATCTCGTTGTTAACACTTATATCAAGTAAAACCTAAACAGTCTAAACTGATTGGGGAAGAGATCTATAACTAAGATTGTAAATTAGACTGAAAATTGAAGTAAAATAAATGCTTAGAAAGATAAACACTAATATAATCGAAGTAAGAACGATCATAATGAAAATAGATGAAATTAAAGAAGCAATAAAGAATTGAATTACAAATTAAAGAACAATTGATTTCATTCATTGCATACTCAAGAATTAAAGAATGATTAATACATAAATCAAATTAGGTTTTGAATTACAAAGTGTTGAATCCACAATGAAGAATAAGCATATCGATATGAACGATGGAATGTTGCGAATGGCTAATCTACGAAATTAAAATGCTAAACTAAATCAGAATACAAAATAAACTAATCTAGTGTTTCTAATTATCAATATCACTCCCTAATACTTTTGGAAACGAGTGAAAATTGAAAAGTAGGATGATAAACAATGAAAATCACGTCGCCTTTATATAGGAGCCTGGAGGAGCAGTTCAATGACCCCTGACCGAGTCAGTTCCGTGCTTTGCGCATGGCCATTGAGCCACCCACACGCAACAACCGCTGAGGATAGCAGCTGCTGACAAGTTAGTGGTCACAGACCTTGGCGCTCTGTTTTCCTCTCCCTACTTTGCTGAGGGTGCTTATCATCACCTTATTAAGGTATGCGGTCGTTGACTTGCCTTTGTATATTCTCATTTTTACTCGTTGTTTCTCAGGTATTTTTCATGTATCAATTCTATAATTCGCGTGTTTGGGCCTGTAATTCTGAAAGACAAAGCAACACGTAACTCGAGCTCAAATTATTACAAACCACAGAGGAAAACAAAATATCAACACGATGAAAACATATGCACACAAGACCAAAAATAGACTAAACAATGAAAGCATGTGTGACAGCTGATCACACTATTTTATACGCAAAAATAGGTGTATATAGAGCAGTCGAGCATCGTATCCACAGAGACTGATAAGCGAAAACACACCGGCTAATTCACGTATATATTCAATTATTATCTAGGCACGTAGCTATTGGATTGAGTTTGAATCACAATAAAATAGCCTAAAAGTTTGCAAACAATGGTATGAATAACAATTTAATAAAAGAGGATTCCATGGGTAATGTATAGACACTAATCAATTAATGGATTCACCTATTAATTCTAATCATCAAATTTGAATCCTAATTCTTATGAAGGATCAATAAAATAACCACGTACTCCTGATAGAGCAGTCTATATTAGTGGAAAAATTTACTATCTCCGCTAGGTCTCAAGAGAAATAAACTAGTTACAAAAAGCACGAGAAGAATAGCCTCCTACAGTTTACCTATCTCCGCTAGGTCTCAAGGTAAAACATATATTATGCATTCGTAAGTCGGCTATGATTCAATTCCGGATAAGACATCAAATACATAACTTGCATGCAATAATAGTGATCAGTTATTAAAACATGAGAATTAAGAACACAAATCATAAACAAGAGTAAAAAGGAAAATTAGGAATTAATATTACGAATCCATCAAAAGAAATAGGTCATTACAAAATCCCTAGAATCAAAACGAGTCTAGACACTCATAACGAAATTAACAGCTGAATATAAATAAAATAACATTAACGAAATTAACAGCTGAATTAATGTAGGGTTGTCAATCCTTAATCAAGAACTATCCTCCAAGAAGTATGAAGAAAGCTCCAACATTGCTAGAAGAATATAAAATTTACTAGAGAATGTAAAAGTGTATAAAGCATATAAAAGTAGGCCAAAAAGTGTATTTCGGGTTCCAAGGGAAAGCCCTTATATAGTATTAGGTTGAAACACGATGAAACATGGAAAGAAAATACGAAAACATAGTAAAAATCCTCCACGCGCACAACTTTGGCAACCTGAAAGTCACCAAAAACGGCGATCGCTGTTGGAGTTGCCACGGGATTCCAGCAGGTTCGGCGATCCCAGTCCGGGTTGCCGAAGTTGCTTCTTGAGATCGGCTATCCTAGCCCGGGTCGCGGATCTTGCTGCTTTCTGCGCACAGTGATTTTGTTTCGGCCCGTTCTCCCTCGTTTCAACTTTGATTTTGGATCCGTTTGCCCCTACGGACTCCTATCGAGATGAAATTTAATCCTATGCTATCCAAGATTGATGATCGCACTTTCTTTGTTACGCCTCTAGACTTCCAATTCGACTATGCAACACCAAATCCTATAAAACACACAAAAATGCAACAAACGTAAAACTAATACAAAACATCAAAATCAACGAAATCAAATATGAAATAAATCCAAAAGAAGACACTAAACGTGGACAATTGTATCATTAAAAACATGCAAAATGAGTGTTTATCAACTTCCCCAAACTTAAGCTATTGTTCGTCCTCGAATAATGAGAAAAACAAAAGATAATGAATAAACCCGAATGGGAGCACATGAAGATCATCAATGCCTCAGATAAAATGAAAGTATTAATTGATTCGAGACACCTCTTCAACTTATCCTCAACGGTCAATACCAAAAGTAATCTGAACAATTAAAACCATGCAAGTTCTCACGGGAAAAGTGTACAGCTCAATACTCGGCTAAAGAGTAATATATTCAGTGAAAAGCTCAGCAAAATCAATACAGTGCAATCAAACATATCATAAGCTTGCAGATCGTCTAATTTCTCGACCACTTTTAAGTGTGCAAGAATCACGATCAAATAGGTCTTTTCCTCGGCTTATAATGTAGGGACATTGGGTAGGGTTATGAATTATTTGGCTTAGTGACTGAAAACTTCCTAACTCATTCTACACAGGTCCTCCATCAATCATGCCAACTCAAGCTCTACTTAGTTCTATCTATCACTTTTCTTTTCTCAACCCGAACCTCTTTTGACTCTTCTCCACTTGGTACTCAATCCTTTCACAACTTTAGATGCCCGACCCCTTATACTCTATGATCACACATTTTTTTTCTCTAGGAGCTTATGGGATATCAGACACCTAATCATCTAGAGAATATGATAAATTGTTCACTACTAGAATGACATAGAATTTAATCAACCCAACAAATCAACTACCACAAGATGTGTTTTAATCATCCTCAACTCCCAAGGCTAAGAATACAATGGATATAAAGGCTCAAAATGGGGTGCATGTGGATAACATTAGAACAAGGTAGTGTATTGGTAAGTATGTGGATAATCAAAGATGGCCTAAGATCATCTCAAAATTCTTGGCACACACCTGCAGCTTCGAAACAGATACAAAGCAAGTTCTAGAAGTAAAGATCACATGCAAGATCAGAATCACACCCAAAGAAAGATGTATAATGCCTGATGTGGCATTTTCAAAAGGCTCAAACTCCTCACACGAGTCAATACTCACATAATTTTTAAATGCCAAAATCACTTTGAAATCTCACGCTAAAGATAAGCCTACAACGTGCACAAATCAAAAGATTTTGAAAAAGAGTACGAGTTATACATCATCGAAATCTCACTTCAAGCACACGTAATTAATAAACACCATAATGCACAATTGAATGATACAAGTCCAACGAAAAACAACAATCAAACACACTAAAGACGAAAGGAAAATAGAAATAACAAAGCACTAATGAAAAAGAATAACACGACAAATAAGAATAAGAGTACAAAGCAATAAATAACAAACGAAAAAAATTGAAATAATAAAGCAGCAAATACAAAGTAGCAATAGAAACTAGTAAGATATTATCTATCTATCGGGTGAATCGTATATCGTATCCCTCTCCCCTTTCCCAAATTTATTTTAACACGTAGTGAAAAATAAATTTGGAGGAAAGTCAAAAGTTATACGATATATGATTCACGCTTACCCTGTCGCCTCACTGGGATGGTGGGGGTGGTGGTGGCCAGTGGTGACCCTGACTGATCTAATGTGCCCGGAAGCTCCTCGTCATGTCGTATAAGTCTTGTTGCTGCTGTCGGGCTGCCTCCTGCATTTAACTTAGGAGAAAGAGAAGTGGGTGTGTGAAAAAGTGGGAAATAAGGGAGAAAAACGCGCTTAAGAAGCTTCTGGGCGACTTCGGCGATCCCAGCTCGAATCGCTGAAGTTAAGGGTAAACTTCAGCGATCGCTGAAGTTGCTGACCTGTCGTTTTTTTTTCTGGTTTATTGAAATTAGAAATAAACAATCTATCTACTAACAATAAACGTTGGTTTACCTCCCAACAAGTGCTACGTTTAACATCCAAGCTAGAAGATACCTCGAATTATCAATAGACGTGAGAATCAGACACCTTGTGAGGTTGGTTGGACCTTGTGAATTTCGTGCTTCCTTCTCCCTCGGCTCTGAATCATCTGGCCTCCTCATAGTATCATAGATAGACAACTTAAGATGCTCGTCATTCACTCGGAACGTTAGATCGCCATCCTGCACATCAGTTAAAGCACGACCTGTAGTTAGGAATGGTCGGCCTAGGATCAACGGAGTCAACTCGTCCTCCGTCATGTCGAGTAGCACAAAATCAGCAGGAAAGATGAACTTCCCCACCTTGACTAACACATCCTCCACGACCTCTCTCGGATATGTGACTGAACGGTTAACCATCTAAAGAGCAATGGTGGTTGGCTTGATAACTTCGATGCCCAGGCGATTGAAGATAGATAGGTGTTTAGCCTCTATTTGGTATTCTAAACTCGTATTTTCCTTGTCTTTATTATTGTTGTTTTCCTATTTTGCATGATGTTTCAGGCTCGATTTACGTTTCATTTTATGTTTCAGGATTACAAGCCTAAACAAGTGTTAAAGTTGGATACGGGACAAGAAAATATCAGGAAATGACGAGAGAATAAAAATGAGAGCCGAGAGCACAAGTTAGCAGTCGCGTAGCCTTAGGAGATTGCTGACTAGGCGGTACGTGTCCCAGGCCTAACCAGCGCGCGAGCTAGCACGCGCTAGGGTTAGCGACCGCTGGCCCCTCAGCGGCTACTGACCCTACTCGGTCATCACCTAACCACTTCACACTTTCGAGAGACACTTTCGAGATCCTTCAGCGGCTACTGACCGATGGTGCGCGCGGGGATCGTGGAACGGCCATGTCAGCGGTCGCTGAACCTCACTTTTGTCTATAAATAGTTAACGCATTTCACACTTTCGAGAGACCTTTTTTCCGATTCTTTACTCTTATATTTCGAGTACCTATCGACCTATTGTTCTAGGATCGAGACTTATGATTTCATCGTTGTGGATTCAAGTTCGTTCCAGTTTATTAATCAAGTTTGTTTCCGTTTTATACTCCAGATTCATTTTTATTATTGAGGTCCTTTATTTGTTTATGCTTTCGTGTTTCTATTTCATCTATCTATTCAACGTTCTCTTCGATTTCAAATTCCAAAATATTTTCTACGTTCTTTTAATTTCGAACTTCAAGTTACGTTTATCCTCTTCAATTCGCAACTCTCTTTTTACATTCACAACTCGTTTTCATACTCTTTTTATTGGTTTCATTCTAGTCTTCTAGATTCAATTAATTACTCTCTTTAAATTCTCAAGTCTTTCAATCATGTTTGCTTTCCCTTTCTTTGGATTATGATTGATTGCTTTCTTTGATTTCATATCTTTCGATTATGCTTTCGTTTATTAGTTTAGAATTTATCTTCCGTATTTTATTTTCTTCGCCTAGTTATAGAACTCCAAACTATCTTTTAGTTGCTTTCACATTGCAAAAATAATTAAATTGTCCTGCTAAGTCTTCCTTAAGAATACGACTTTGGTTGGCTAATCATTGCTAGACGACCTCGTTAGATTGCGAGTGACTCAAAACAATTTTAGTCGAACAATAGGGGCATCAGATTGATGCTCGCCCCTAGATCATATAAAGCGCGACTGAATGTCTGGCCTCCAATGTCGCAACAATGGTGACCGGAATGTGACGGGATTCTTAATGTGTGGAACATTGTGAGCGAATTCTTAATCTTAGTAGAATAATCGAGATAGTGATGCATGATGATATGAATTGATTGATTCAACTGGCTAGTTATTTAGTACCACTTCTTGCGTATCCATGTTTTTTTAATGAAAATGGAACTTGTCGAGAGCTCTCTGCTCTTCTGGGAACCATGAGCACGGGAAACCGCATGAGGATACATTAATGAACCTCTAATTGTTCACACCTCATGACAATGATCATATAATTTGACATTGTTCTAATTACCTTTGTGAGTTTATTAAAATATGAATACATAAGGATTATACTCCGCTTTCTTAATCAAGAATTCAAATCTATAAACGAGATGGGTATGGGAAACCATACTTGGAAAACCCAAATATTCGTAGTACACAACTGCTGAACATTGTCCTTAATATTCCTCATATTGAAAAAGAAAGGAAAAGAGAAAGATACTCTAATAAAAGTGATGAATAAAAATTCTTGCCGATTATGTGATCTCGATGTTACCTTTTGTATCATTGTTTTGTATTGTTCAAATTGATGAGTATCTAGTCTAAGTGGACCACTTGTTTCTATGATCTCTATGTGATGCGACGTGATGATAGGAAGATTGATTTTGAGAATTATTTGATATCTTGTCAAGAATGCATGTCATGTTAGATTTTTCCTATGGATATTTTAGACTAAGTTATGCTTGAGGAGAAACAAGGTTTTTTGTGTTGAGGGGTTTTTAGCCTCTTTTTGGTCGTCTAAACTCGTATTTTTCTTGTCTTTATTCTTGTTGTTTTCCTTTTTTGCATGATATTTTGGGCTTGATTTACATTTTATTTTGTGTTTCAGGATCACACGCCTAAACAACTGTTAAAGTTAGAAACCGGACGAGAAAAGATCGAGAAATGATGAGAGAATAAAAATGAGAGCCGAGAGTCGCATAGCCCTAGGAGATTGCTGACTAGGCGGTACGTGTCCGAGGCCGAGCCAACTCGCGAGCTAGCACGCGCCAGGGTCAGCGACCGCTGGCCCCTCAGCAGCCGCTAACCCCAGTGGCTGACTCATTCAACACCTAACCACTTCACCGAATGGTGCACGCGGGGAGCGTGGAACGGCCATGTCAGCAGTCGCTGACATGTAAGCGACTGCTGACCCTCACTTTCGTCCATAAATAGTCGACGCGTTTCCCATTTTCGAGAGACCTTTTTTCCAATTCTTTACTCTTATATTTCGAGTACCTCTCGACCTATTATTCTAGGGTCGAGACTTATGATTTCTAGTTAGTCGTTTTTAGCCTAACCTTAGCATTTGATTCCGAAGGATTGCCAATTGCAACATTCTAGCTCGTTGTTATTCCGTTCACCGTTGTGGATTCAAGTTCGTTCCAGTTTATTAATCAAGTTTGTTTCCGTTTTCTATTACGGGTTCATTTTTATTATTGAGTTTCTTTATTGGTTTATGCTTTCATGTTTCTATTTCATCTATCTATTCTACGTTCTCTTCGATTTCAAATTTCAAAGTATTTTCTACATTCTTTTAATTTCAAACTACAACTTACGTTTATCATTTTCAATTTGCAACTCTCTCTTTACATTCACAACTTGTTTTCATACTCTTTTTATTAGTTTCATTCCAGTCTTCTAGATTCAATTAATTACTCTCTTTAAATTCTCAAGTCTTTCAATCATGTTTGCTTTCCCTTTCTTTAGATTAGGATTTATTACTTTCTTTGATTTCATATCTTTCAATTATGCTTTCGTTTATTAGTTTAGAATTTATTTTTCGTATTTTATTTTCTTCGCCTAGTTATAAAACTTTCAAACTATCTTTTTCTTGTTTTCACATTGAATAAAGAATTAAATTGCTCTGCTAAGTCTTCCTTGAAAATACGACTTAGGTTGGCTTATCATTGCTAGACAACTTCGTTGGATTGCGAGCGACTTAAAACAATTTTAGTCGAACAAATTTTGGCGACATTGCCGGGGAAAGCTTTAGGCGATTTAATTCATTGTTTTTCCTTTTTCTTTTATATATTTATTTATTATGTTTATTTCTTTCTTCTATATTGTGGTACGCGTACTGTTTTCGTTTAGTGTTGTGTATGCAAGGGAGTCGCAGTACTAGAAAGCTTTTGACGCCCTTCATCGACAACGTACATCGGAAACATGAGATTTTAGCCACTCTAGAAGAAGATATCGAGCACATTGTCAAATTTTCGCTACCGCGACTGTCGAAAAGATGACCGATGAGGTTGTCAAAGATAGACCACGCTATATGAGCGATTTCACTAGGCCCAAGTTCGGCGCCACCACTACTTCAGTTATTGGCCTATCAACCACAATTAGGAATTACGAGCTGAAACCGTACCGTCAATCTCTTCTACCGACCTACCATGGACTCCCAATTAAAGATGGTCTGACTTTCATTCGAGAATATTGCACGATGGTACAAACTTTCCCACTGCTCTCACTCACGGAGGACCAACTCAAGTTGAAGTGCGTCCCATACACCTTGAAGGATATGGCCAAATCTTGGTTCTTATCTCTTCAACTGGATAACTCACTACTTGGGCGTCGGCGTGCGAGAAATTTATGTTGAAGTACTACCCGCATCATAAAACTCAAGCGGTATGTACTAAAATAATGAATTTCGCGCAAACCCATGATG
Source organism: Leonotis leonurus (assembly GCA_026898415.1). Lineage (NCBI taxonomy): Eukaryota > Viridiplantae > Streptophyta > Magnoliopsida > Lamiales > Lamiaceae > Leonotis > Leonotis leonurus. Next base: position 256,106 of record JAPKLX010000051.1, on the reverse strand, counting down.
AACCATTCCATGAAGCCTGAGAGAGGTTTTAGATGCTTCTACAACAGTGTCCTCATCAGCAGATGGCACTAGAGATGTTGTGCCAGTTCTTTTACTACGGTCTTCTTTAGACCACACAGTTCATGGTGGACAGCTCAACGGAAGGAAATATTGCAGTTAAAACAGCCGAGGAGATGAACGAGATATTTGAGACACTTGCGGCGAGTTCCCAGCAGAAATCATCTCGACCTCGGTATATGGAAGCAAGTGCGGTGACTGCTACTCCTGACCTTAAAAAGCAAATGACGGAGATGCGGGAGTTACAAGAATTGAAGATGAACCGACCCCTATCACCGTCAGTACAACGAGTTGCACCTGAGCCATGCAGAATTTGTGGCAACTTTGGCCAAGTTGTGAAGGGATGTCCGCGAATGGGAGAGATGACACCCGATGGACAAGCTGAGATTTACGCGGCACATGGATTCACACCCCAACCTCAACCTCAACAAAACTAAGGATGGAAACCCCAATTCCAAGGGCATGGAGCACAAAATTTCCAAAATAGACGACCACCTGCTCATAATTTTCACCCTCAACATCAACAACAACAGTACTATCCACCGCAACCATAATATTTTCCCCTACAACAACAATTTTACCCTCCGCAGCATTATCCACATCACCATGTTCCTACTCAGAAATTATCTATTGAGGATAGTCTAGCTGCATTTAAGCAAGAGTGCAAGAAGGTCCGAGAAGCTGAAGATGCCACAATTAAACGTCTCAAGAAAACTATGGGGTATATTTCTAGTGCGGTTAACCAGCTTCAGCAAAACCAACAAACAGGGAAGATTCTGGGACAATGTCAGCAATCCCATCAAGTGCAAGTTGTATCCTTTCTTAGGGGTGGAAAAGTGATGGAAAACAAGATGGAGATGCGACCCAAAACCAAAATTGACAAGGAGGATGGACCACCACCTGAAATGGAGAGAAATGAGTCTGATGAGGAGTTGCATAAAGCAGTCAATCAGTATGTCCCACACATTCCTTATCCCAGCAGGTTAAGGAATGTTAAAAGGGACCAGTAGTTCACAAATTTATATAAGATGCTTCCCAAAGTCACTATCAATGTCCCCCTCCTCAAAGTGATTAAGAATATCCCTCATATGTCAATTTCTTCAAGGAGCTGATCTCAAAGAAGCAAAAATTCGATGATCAGCGAGATCAATCATGCAGCAGCCTTTACCTCCTAAACAACACGATCCAGGTAGTTTCGTTATCAATATCAATTTAGCAAATGGTAACGCAACATCGGACATGCTAGATTTAGGAGCTGTAATTAATCTTATGCTTTATTCTATTTTTAAACAATTAGGATTAGGTAAACTGAAACCCACTCGCATGTGCTTACAATTAGCGTATAGATCTGAGAGACACCATAGAGGCATAATCGAAGATATTCTTGTTAAAATAGGTGGATTAATTGTTCCTGTGGATTTTGTTGTCCTTGAGATAGGAGATATGCGTGAGAATGGTGTATAATATACACTCCTTCTAGGATGACCTTTTATGGCTAACACGAATACTATTATTGATGTTAAAAATGGTACCATTAAAATGTCTGTCCTTGATGAGGATGTATCTTTCTCCACGCACTGGAGTCAAACCACAACTTTTGTCGATTTTATTGATACTTGTTGTTACATAGACATTACTAATTCTTTGGTTGAGAATCTACGTTGCAGGATTTTCATAGTAAGGACATCGCTCAAGGACACGAAAACGGGGACCGACCAAGTAGAATTTTTGAAGGGCGAGCGAGGCCCGACGAGAGACTAGGTCAGCGAGCACGGGGACATTCAGCGGCCGTTGACCCAGTACCCATCAAGCACAAATGCCCGCGCCAGCACCCATCGTCACCCCACCCCGAGCCAGCGGTCGCTAACTCATCAGCGGCCGCTGACACCCACTCTCGGCCCGCCTCTTCACTTACCTACACGGAGGCCCTCATGCGCCCAAACACCGGACCTCAAACACGTCTCAGAAAAATCAAATATCAAAGGATCAACTCACTTTTTATCAGAAAAAATACACCATCAAAGGGTGATGCATCACATGGTAAAAACAGGAAGTTGTCATTTCGAGTAAATTGACGTTGGGTAAAGACATACATCGAAAAAGACTCCATGCCCGAAGTTGTGGAGTCAACCCCCAATTTTGAAAATCCTGGTTGATGGAGCTGTCTCGTCAAGCTAGTGACGAAAAAGAAGCGCTTCGTGGGAGGCAACCCACGCTATTTTCCATTTATCGCTTTATTTCTTTTCGTGTGACTGTGTGATCGGCTAACCTTTGTTTTTCCCATTGTTTTTGAGTTTATTTTCAGGTTGTTTTTCTTCTCGCTTTCGCTCCGAATGCCGCACTCTAGGAATGTCTCTCTTATTCTTACTCTATAACTCTTTAATTTCTACAATGAGACAATTACTCTATTTTTGTAGGGGGGAGAGGTGTCTTTTTAGTGCATGCATTCGTCGTTTTATTTTAGTGACTTGTTTATGCAAAAATCTAGAATGTTTTAAATCTACTTTGTCTTGATTTCTAGTGGTTGAATCGAGTCATGGGAAAACTTGGGAGAGGTGTCTTTAACTGAGATTTTAAGATATCTATACATAGATTGGACCTTGGGAAAACTTAAAGGATTTTATCTTATTTTCTGTAATCAGAAACTATATCAATGTTTTAAAAGTTTGAAGACTGCAGTTGTTACTTTTGTTTGCTAATCTTGAACTCAGAATCCTTTTAAAACTTTCCAATATTATTCAGTTAACTATATATATATATATTCTGAATTCATGATTTTAAATGGGGCAGAATGCAGATTTGTTTTGTTACAGTTTATATGTTTTCT
>JAPKLX010000051.1:233709-253212 GCA_026898415.1 Leonotis leonurus | reverse complement strand
ATATAGTTTTGGTATTAGCCAACTATGTACCAACACATATATATATATAAGATATTATGTATACTCAAGTGTTTCAATTTCTTAGCTTACCTTACTTCTAATTACATTTGCATGTTCCTATACTTGAGTGTTAACTCTTTTTATCCTTCCTACCATATCAATTGGCAGGTTTTATCTATACATGTACCATGCGTGTATTTCCTTTATTTCTTGTAACTTTTCTAGCAACATAATTTATATAACAACCGTGTGGTTCATTTATCTTGCACATGAAGAAGTTCAACCCATATGTATATATATACGTGTAATTTGAATACTATGTAGATAGAATTTTAACTACACCCATTTAGTTGTATGCATCTATGCATATCATTTTTTATAGGTCTCTAATTGTATAACATGTAACTATACTTATATATATCCAAAGTATAAAACTTATACTTTAATATTAATATTTCTTAGATATAATTAAAGAATTCTTTAATTATATTTATCTCAAACCAAAATTCTTTATCACTAGATTAAATACTCACTAATTAACTACAACGTTCAATATATAATTAATAATCGCGTCCGACTATCGTTTATTTCGGAACTTAAAAAGACGGGGTATTACATTAGTACTACACATACCAACATGATGCATCATCTTTTTAGGCGAACCCTTAACGGAAACTCCAACATTAAGCGTGCTTGTCTTGGATTAACATTATGATGGGTGACCTACTTGGAAATGTCATGGGTCAGCCACCAAGTCAGGACAAAGCAGGCTGAGAAAGAAAGTGTTAGTGTGTGATGTCAAGTACGTCAATTCTGATGGGCACTCCCGATCCTACATTAATAATGAAAGAATATATCTCCTTCATCTATATAAAATTAATTATTAGTATTAATATAATTAAATTTAAATATATTTCATCAAACGGAGATATGAAAATTATATATGTTTTTTGGAACGCATAAGAAAGAAACCTTACGTGAGAAATGAGAAAAGATTTCAATCATCAATTTTATTAATCAATGGTTGTGATCATCTCTATAAATTATATTCAATTAAAAAAACATCCACATTCCTATAAAAATGAAAAATAATGATATTAAATTTAATTTTTGTTAACTATTGATTATAGATGGACGAAGGGTCTAGATCTCTTATCATTTCTCACGTATACTGTTTTTATCATATGAACCTAACCCTATATAATTTGTAAAAAAAATTCCAACCATTGATTTATTAAAATAGATTGTTGAGATATTTTCTCATTTTCCACGCAAAAATTATTTCTTATATAATTAAAAATATATAGAATAATATTACAAATTGTATAGTGAGACCCATAATTTATTTAGATTATTAATAAATATATTAAAATAATATTTATGATCAACTATCGATTTTTGAAATAATTTGTTCATCAACATATCCATCATGGATATAATTTTTATAACAGGCTGGATTTAACCTGTCCGCTCAGGATAGTCAAGGTTGAGTTTCAAATATTCAGGTCTGAAAATAATCAGGCCCGAAAAATCCATCCTGAAAAAATTTCGAGCGAATTAAATTTTGGACTTATAAAAGTATGCATATTATAATTTTTTTTTATTTTTAATTAAAATATTAAAAATCTAATCTTAAATCGTTAAAATTAAAATATTTAAAATCTAATCTTAAATTATTTAAATTAAAATATTTTATCCTTGATATTTTCTAAGTAAAAATATTTATTGTGCAAATAAATCTTAAATTTATGAAATTAAAAAAATAGTACATTACATGGATGGATAAAACTCGTTCGCTCGTCAACCCATAAATGGTCGAATTGAGTATTATATGTTTAGATTCAAAAAAATTCAAACGAGTTTGGACATGATTTAAAATTTTAAAAAGTATTGCATGACAATTTTAACAACTTTTATTATGACATATCTCCAATGCATCAATGAAGAACTTCTCAAACTAAATGATAAATAATATGATTTTAAATTGGAAGATGATTATCTCATATATATAATAAAAAATTTAATTATATTATTTTCAAGTATTGCATGAATACACGTACTAGTTTTGGTCAAAATGGATGCAAATAATTACAAATTCTGATTTGGTTATCTAGACCATGCTGAACTTACGAATTTGTAATGCAACAAAAATTTAAATCATTCATACACTTTATTTATAACTATCAATCATAAAAATGTTACAAAGAATGAAATAATCATTTCATTCCATCTGAATTTCTTGTAATATACTTCCTCTGTCCCACCAAGTTTGACAAAATTTCCTTATTTGGACGTCCCACTAAACTTGGCACATTTCTAAAATAGTAAAAATTATCCATTCAAAAAGATGTGGACCCTACTACCTTTATTACTCTTACACTACTTTATACACTCTTCTTATTGTACCATGTTTATTGGGACGGAGAAAGTACAAAAGAATGGATGATATTTTTATTCCATTAATTTCTAAGTTTCTAACTGCATTTCATTCTACCTTGTTACATTTCACCTTACCTATCACCTACTATCTAATTCTAATCACATGGGCTTCAAATCATGTGTTTAAATCAGTAAATCAGTATTGCCTGCTAATTAAATAGGTAATAGAATCACTTTCTTAAATCAAGTCCAAAATCGTCATATCCAAATCAAAAGTGAAAACCCTACCCCTTTCTCTCTCCTCAATTTTCTACCTTCTTATCTTTACCCACGTGTTATTGATCATGAGATGTCAACAATCATCAAACATAACATTAGTGAATACATGTCACGAACTTCCATCAAATAGTCTCCATAATGGTTTGTTTTTTCTTTTCAGAATCTCCATAATATGCTCAACTTCACTAGCCACATAATATATGTATATATATGAAGACATTGGTTCAAAACCAAATATAAAAACAAAACAACATAAACACACAATTGAAGGGGAAGGAGGAAATGAAGTTTCTAATGGCCTCCCTCTCAATATTTGCTTTCTCATGGTGGTGCCACGCAGATTTTGTAGCTGATATTTGTGCCAAGTCGATGGCAATCACCCCAACTACATGCGCCGTGATCATAAGATCGGATCCACGTTCTCGTGGGGCCGATCTTAATACATTAGGTGAAATTGTAATCAAGAAAGCCAAGGCCGCGGCCAGAGACACTGCGAACGTGGCTAGGTCGGTTCGTGACCTCAACAACACATCCGCAGTGAGTGAATGCGTAGAATTGTGCAGGCAAACCGTTCACACGCTGAACGATGTATCCGAAACGCTCAAGAATTTGGACGAGAAAAGCATAAACAGTAGTCTATTTATGACGATTTCGACTATTCAGAGTATTATGAATACTTGTGATCTTGCATTTCACGACAGGGTTGAGGGCTATGAACCGGCTGAGGTGGAAGAAATCAGTAGAAAAACTCAAGGTCTCATCATTGTTCTTCGCATTATCCTTTTTGGATATTGACATTGGTTCTTCTCAAATCTCATTATTGCAGGCTTGTATTCGTGAGAAAGCAAGGCAATGAGTATTAAAATAGTACCATTAATATGTATTTGTCAGCTTCGGAATTGTGTGTTTAGTCAGGGATTTCTAGAATTGTTTTTGTGTTGTGATTTCTAGTATGGTTTCTTGTCTCAAACTTATGATGCGACGGCCTAGCTACATGTATGCCGTACATGTTAATTTTAAATAAAACGACTCTTTGATAGTTACTAATATTCATGCAGCGCAGTTCACTTTCTCGAAGCGATGAAGATTAAATATCTCTACAACTAAATGGATAATAACAGCAAATGAAACTATAACATTTTATATCATTAACTTCATATTATTACATTTATACTACAATTAAAAATCATGATTCTTGGACATTGGTTTTTAGAGGCTAATTGGTATAGTTTTTTAGTAGAAATAAAATCAATTTTGTAATGGAATGAATCAATTCATTCCATTCAGATAGTTAATATTACCAAGGAATGAACTAATATTTTTTAATTAAATTACAGAGAATTGGTTAACGAGTACAGATTTTTTGATAAATAATCTGATAAATAGATCTTATACATTGAAAATTAACACTGATTGGGTAATTAGTATCAAACTGATATGAGATTGAGTACCAGTTTATTACATTAAAAATAAAATATTTATATTTAAGTTATATTTATTAAAAATAAAATATTTTTTTACAAAATACTTATTAGGTTGAATTTAAATATATTTATATCAATTTATTATTGCAAAAATATTTATTACGAATTACTATTGATTTAAATCAATATTTTAAAAAAAATAAAAGAATATAATATTGCAATTTATAAAAAAAAAAATTCTTTAACCGGTTCTACTAGTTAACCAATACGAAATCAATAAACCGACAGGTTCGGTACCAAAAAAAGCACTTTTTCCAAATTCGGATAACCGATTATGATTGACTGATATCAGATCATGATGACACCTCTAAATGTGTATATACGTCCAACTCGGTTCAAACTCACTACTATATATAGTGATTCAAATCGAATACTATTAGACTTGATTTTGACTTGACAAAGAATTATAGATCAGTTTGAGACTCAATTATAAGCTTGAGTTTAGGATGGATCGGGTTGACCCGGTATATTATTGCCACCATTATTCGCTTGTTGTGCAAAAAAAAAAAAAAACTACTAAAATTTTTCTTTTTGTTCCTTTCGGAAGTTAAAAAATTTGAATTCATTTGGTTGAGTAAAAAACATTCCCCCCAAAACTTTGCCTCCATGGTTTGTTAGAGTATGGATAAGTGAAGACATTATTAATTACAGAGTGAGAGACATAATTAATTACGGAGTGATAAAAGAGATTGAATTATTAAAATTTGATGTTAATTAGTATTTCTTAATTCTAGTGCAAAATGCTAAAATATCTTATATTTTTTTATAGGAGGGTATAGATATAAATCAACAATAGACTAAATATTGATTATACGGATGTATTTTACTCTAATCAAATTTACACGATTAATCTATTCAATCTTCTTACCATTTTAATCAAAATTCATATGAAGAATCACAATTGCAACCGTAAAGTCATGTCAAGACAAAGTATTATAGTGAGCTAGTCTAAATTTTATCTAAAGCTGTCAAAACGGGCCCAACCCGGCCCGCTCGCCCAAGGTACCCAGGGTATGGGTCGGGTTGTGTTTAGCCTCTTTTTGGTCTAAACTCGAATTTTTCTTGTATTTATTCTTGTTGTTTTCTCATTTTGCATGATGTTTCGGACTCGATTTATGTTTCAGGATCACAAGTCTAGACAAGTGTTAAAGTTGGAAACGGAACGAGAAAAGTTTGAGAAATAACGAGAGAGTGAAGACTAAAGCCGAGAGCACTAGTCAGCGGCCGCGTAAACCTAAGCGGCCGATGATTAGGTGATGGTGTCCCAGATCGAGCCACGGCCGAGCCAGCGGAAGCCAAACCAACGACTGTTGATCCTAGCAGCTGACTCGGGCCAGAAAAAACCACCTCAGCAGATTGTCCGGGAGGAACGTCTAACCGAGCCACTCAGCGATCCCTGACCTTGAGCAACCGCTGACCCTCCTTCTCGCCTATAAATAGTCGACGTGTTTCACACTTTTTGGAGATCATTTTTCCAAACCTTCTTAGGAACTTCATAAGGCGGTTAATCCATATGTCTCGCCCATTCCTTATCCCAGGAGGTTAAGGAATGTTAAAAGCGACCACAAGTTCGCTGAGTTATATAAAATTCTTTCCAAAGTCACTGCCAATGTCCCCCTCCTCAAAGTGATCAAGAATATCCCTTCTTATGTCAAGTTCTTCAAGGAGCTGATCTCAAAGAAGAAGAAATTCGATGATCAAGAGTTGGTGACAGTCTCTGAAGTGGCTAGCTTAATCATGCAGCAACCTCTACCTCATAAACAACGTGATCCAGGTAGCTTCGTTCTCGATTTCACTTTGGGAATGGTAAGGCAGCATTTGACATGCTAGACATATGAGTTGGAATAAATCTTATGCCTTATTCTATTTTTAAATAATTAGGATTAGGTAAACTGAAACCAACTCGCATGTGCCTACAATTAGCGGATAGATCTATGAGACAAGAGGAAAATCAAAGATGTCCTTGTTAAAATTGGTGAATTAATTGCTCATGTGGATTTTTTTCGTACTTGAGATAGGAGAGCATACACTCCTTCTAAGACGACCTTTTATGGCTACCACGAATACTATTATTGATGTTAAAAATGGTACCATTAAAATGTTCGTCCTTGACGAAGAAGTCCTTCTCTGCGCACCGAAATCACATCACACCTTCTGTCAATTTTATTGATACTTCGTGTTACATTGACACTACTAATTCTTTGGTTGAGAAATCTACGTTGTAGGATTTTCATGGTAAGGACGTCGCTCAAAGGAAAGACAAGGACACGAAAAAGGGGGCCAAACAAGCAAAAGTTTTGAAGGACGACCGAGGCCCGACGAGAGACCAAGTCAGCGACCACAGAGACTTAGCACCCGTGTACGGGTGCGCAAATTTTTTTACGTGAGGCATGGTTAGCGACCGCGGCACGCTTAGTGGCCGCTGACCCAGTGCCCATCACGCACCAGCGCCCAGCGCCACCTCCCTCTCGAGCCAGCGATTGCTGACCCCTAAGGGGCCGCTGACTCCCACTCTCGGCCCGCCTTTTCGCTTACCTACGTGCAAGCCCTCATGCGCTGGAACACCGGACCTCAAGCACGTCTCAGCAAAATCAAATCCCAAAGGATCGGCCCACTCATTATCAGAAAAATTCCACATCAAAGGGTGATACACCACGTGATAAAATAGGGAAGATGTCATTTCAAATAAATTGACATCGAGTAAAGCCTTACATCGAAAAAGAATTCATGCCTGAAGTTGTGGAGTCAGCCCCCCATTTGTACACTCCCAGTTGATTAAACTGTCTCTTCAAGCTAGTGATGTAAATGAAGAGATTTATGGGAGACAACTCATGCTATTTACCATTTTTATTACTTTATTCCTTTTCGTATGTGAGTGTGTGATCGGCTAATCTTCGTTTTCCATTCGTTTATTCGCAGGTTGTTTATCTTTTCATTTTCGCTCCAAATGTCGCACTTCAGGGATGTCTTTCTTATCCCTACTCTTTAGCTCTTTACTTTCCGCAATGAGGGCATTGCTCTATTTTTGTAAGGGGGGAGGGTGTCTTTTTATTGCATGCATTCGTCGTTTTATTTTAGTGTCTTGTTTGTCCAAAATCTTGATTGTTTTAAAACTATTTTATCTTGATATCTTGTGGTTGAATCGAGTCATGGCATGTGTTTGCGATATGATATGATATTGAAAGCTTTGATTAATTCGACTGGCTAGTTGTTTATTACCACTTATTGCGTATTCATGTTTTGTAATGAGAATTGACCTTGTCAAGAGATCTCTACTCCTATGGGAACCATGAGCACGGGAAACCGCGTGAGGATACATTATGGAGCCCCTAATTGTTCACACCTCACGACAATGACCATATAACTTGACATTGTTCTAATTTCCTTTTTGAGTTCATTAAAAATAGGAATACATAAGGATTCGACCCCGCCCTCTTAATCAATAATTCAAATTTATAAAAGAGATGGGTATGGAAAACCACGACAGGAAAATCCAAACATTTAGAGTACACACCCGGTGAACATTGTCCTTAATATTCCTCATATTGAAAAGAAAAGAGATAATATGCTAATAAAGTGATGGATAAAAACTCTAGCCGGTTATGTGATCTCAATGTTACCTTTTGCATCATTGTTTTGTGTTGTTCGAATTGATGAGTATCTTATCTAAGTGGACCACTTGCTTCTATGATCTCTATGTGACGTGACGTGACGTGATGATAGGATTATTGATTTTGGAATGATTTCAAGTCTTGTTAAGAATGCATGAAAAAGTTATGCTTGAGGACAAGCAAGATTTTGTGTGTGGAGGGGTTGTTTAGCCTCTTTTTGGTCGTCTACAATCGTATTTTCCTTGTCTTTATTCTTGTTGTTTTCTCAATTTGCATGATGATTTAGGCTCGATTTACGTTTCATTTTTATATTTCAGGATTACAAGCCTAGACAAGTGGTAAAGATGGAAACAGGACGAGAAAAGATCGAGAAATGACGAAAGAGTGAAGACTAGAGCCGAGAGCACTAGTCAGCGGTTGCGTAAGCTTAAGCGGCCACTGAATAGGCGATGGTGTCCCAGACCGAGCCAGGTGCCGAGCCAGCGCAAGCTAGGGCCAGCGGCTGACTCGGGCCAGCGACAACCACCACAGCTGATTGCCCGGGAGGAGCGTCTAACCGAGCTACTCAGCGGTCGCTGACCCTCTTTCATGCCTATAAATAGTCGATGCGTTTCACACTTTTTGGAGATCGTTTTTCCAGACCTTTTTAGGGACCTTTTTCCAGACATTTTGCACTTATATTTTGAGCACATCTCGACCTATTGTTATAGGGTCGAGACTTTGATTTCTAGTTAGTCGTTTTTAGCTTTAGTATTTGATTCCGAAAGATAGCCGATTGCAACATTCTAGTTTGTTATGCTTTTTCTAAGAGTAATTTTTTGTTCATTGTTGTGCATTCAAGTTCGTTCCGACTTATTAATCAAGTTTGCGTCCGTTTATATTCCAAGTTCATTTTTATTATTAAGTTCGCCTTTTTTGTTTATGCTTTCATTTTCCTATTTCGTTTATTAGTTTTACTTTCTTTTCAATTCCAAAATCCAAAGTACTTTCTACGGCCTTTTTAATTTCAATTTTCAAGATACTTTTATTCTTCTCAATTCGCAACTCGTTTTCCTAGTTAGGTAATTCGTTTCTTGGCTTACTTCTGTTAGTTTAGGATTTATCTTCTTTCGTATTTTAGTCGAAACAAGTTGGGCTTTGAAAATCGAGCCTAAAAAGCCCACCCAAAAATCCTCACGGGCCTACGGAGTTTAGGGCTTAAAAGCCCGTGGTTTTGGGCTTAAAAAGCCCACCCATTATAAATATTATTTATTTTATTTAAATTTATTTTTTAATTAAAATTAAGATAGTTTATTTACAATTTTTTTATTTAGAGGTAAAAATAATTATTTTATAAAAAATTATTATAAAAATTAAATAAATAAATAAATTATTATATTAAAATTATTAAAATTTAAAATATATATTATAATAATCGAGCGGGTAAAGTCCGCCCGTCCGATAGCCCATATTGGATTGGATTGAGCTTCGAACTTTCAGGACTAAAAAATATCTGTATTATGCTTCATGAGGTTGATCATGCAATAGATTCCACTAGAATACACATCTAGCATGCATCAATATTACATCTAACATCAACAAATGAGAATTAAAACCAAAATGCATAAATATAAATAAGAAGACAAGATAAAATTGACATATTAACAATACTGAAAAAACGTACATGCATAAAGGTTATAAATATTTTCTATATTATTATATATTTTGATGTTATCTTTAGTACACCTTTTACATAACAGTTACAAACATTATCTTACTATAAAAACTCTTATACGTTATCTATATTTTATTTAAATAACAATTTTCAACCTTTACCAGAATTCATATTATTTTTATCTATAATCGACTGAAATAATTTAATACTCTTATGAAACTTCTAAAAAACGTTATCTATTCAATAACTAAATGTGAGCTTCTTTAATTTTTTCCAACTCACCTAATTTTTTAAATATAAAATTATCAATTACTGGCATGTTTATTTTGAATTTGTGAGTCATACTAGCATGTTTAATACGGAGTGTTGAGCATGATTATCAGTAGGAGTTTTGAGTATATTTTAAACACATTCTAGGACAATAGAGTATGATGGAAGATGCAGTGTTGGGAATACAACTTGTGAGATTTGAGCTTAAATTAATATATGTCTCTATATAGCATGTTTTATTTATGTGTTTGCAAGATAATTGACTTGGTTTGTGCTCGAACTAGTTGGTTGTCCTAATCGAGACCCAATAGATCTGGACTGTGAATCAAGATGATCTAGGCATATTTTTTTCATATAAGCTTAGAGCCAAAAAATATCTACCAAAATAATATAAATCTCTTGTTACCCCAATTTGAGCCGTATATGTATATTTCTTTTTGAATTCACAAAAAAATTACTCTGATAACAACCTAGCCTAGTCGGATGAACTTAATCATAGAAGAAAGCAGGCTATGAAAGAAAGTGTTAGTGTATGGGGCCAGTACGTCAATTCTGATGGGCGCTCCCGATCCAACAATTGGTATCAGAGTCGGGGCTTTGGATGTGAAGAATCGAATTCGGCAGAGCCATCCCTAGGAAAGGAGTGCCTGAGGGGAGGGTTTGTTGGGCACAACAACTCTAGGGGTTATGACGATTCACGGCCGTAATCTAAGGTGCCAGATTGACGGTCCTTTGGGTTTCATAGGTAACCCCGTGGATCGGGTTCGAAGGAGCGCCAACATATGCTCTCAAGGTCCGATACATCCTCCAGAGTACCGGGATGGTGCTGAGGGGGGAATTGTTAGGTTAAATGAATTGATTAGTACTACTCATACCAACACCCCTTAGCATAAACTCCAAGGTTAAGCGTGCTTGGCTTGGAGCAATACTTTGATGGGTGACGTACTGGCCCCACACACTAACACTTTCTTTCCCAGCCTGCTTTATCCTCACTGACAGGCTGATCCAGGACACTTCCCAGTAGGTCACCCATTATAATATTGCTCCAAGTCAAACACGCTTAACCTTGGAGTTTCTACTAAGGGGTCACTTGAAAAGATGATGCACCATGTTGGTATGAGTAGTACTAATCAATTCATTTAACATCTCGTCAACAATAGCAGTGCAGACCCTTTTCGACTGAGACAGGCCGCACTCCCATAAGCTCTCTCGGGTACGATACATGGAGGACCCACCCTCCGGGAGGTGCTGGAGTCCACTTCCCAAATATTTTCGATCTAGGGTTTGATTATTTGGTGGACAATAATCTATCAAACCTTTTCTAGAGAGAAGCAAAAAAATTCAATTTGTGGATCATGAACCTTTACATTTTCGAAAATATTGGAGAGAGAAAACTCCAATTTGGCCGGTTTATATGAGTGTGATGATAAGTATAGAAATCGGCCACCTTGCTCCCTATATAGATATTTTGGGCTAGGTTAGGGCTTTAAAGGTGAATGGATAAGATCCACATAAAAATAGACTTTTAATCTCACTTTATCTCTAACAGATTCATCTTTATATAAATTAGTTAGAAATTTGAATAAATTCAAACTAATTTTACCAAGTCAAAATCATAACTTAATTTAATTAATTTTCAAGTAATTTTGACCCAATTAAAATTAATTAATTATCTCGGTCAAATTTAGACTTAAATTAATTATCAAATTAAGTTAAATTAACTCTCAAATAAATTACTCTTAGGAAATGTAATAAAATATAAATCTATTATAAATATTTATCGACTCCACTATAGAATAAATATTGAATTATCTTCAATCAATCAAATTACGGACGTAACCCTTTTTATCATTAATTATTTCCGGCATTTAAGATTTATTAAATTCATTAATTAATTGAGTTTGCTGACAACTCATAATTAATTAATATATTTATTCGTGAGTGATTTGGTTCAGACTTTGATTATTTCATATGGAATAAATTTCAATTGGTTGGGTTACTTATTATGCCACAAACATTTCTGAACGCCTCACGCGGATTTAATCAACTTGTGTCCCCGAGACGTGATTCCATGTGCTTGACAATCAAGCACTTCTCGCTAAACCAATCACTACTGCCCAAGACATTACTATACAGGGTTACGAAAAACCCCTTAAGTGCAAATGAATCAAAGTAGCGTTTAATTAGTGACGTATACTAATGTCATCGTCACTGATTAAGAAATAATTAATTTTTGAGATCTCGTTCTAAGCAGCAACACGTACAACTTTATCTCACTGTGAAACCTCTCAATATGTACACGCAAAGCACGTGTGTCAGCTTAAACATACCATATCATTCTACGGGCTAAGGTCAACTCTCGCATCAAATGATTCCATAGCCTTTACTGACTAAACAGTCCAAGTCTATCTAGGCTATGAGCTTTATCCTACAAAAGAGCTGACTGTGTAACATTCCGTGATCATGGATCCACTACATTGTCTACAATTATAAAAAATGGACTTGTTTGAAATTTAATAAAGAAAGATAATAAATAATAAACCAATAATAGAAACATTTATTCTTATTAAAATAAAATTATAAACAAGTGTAAAATAACACCTAAGCATAAAACATGCTTCGAGGTACACAAATACTAACACTTAAGGTTAATTACATAAGGGGCAAGGAAATGGACGAAAAATACACCCTTACCCCCTAATGGTTGCTCTTTGCCTGAAAAAGTTATCCCCATATATATATATATATATAGGAAAACAATTAAATGAGAATGATACTTAAAGCGAGAAATGAGAAAAATCTTGGACTTTAAATTTTTAGATTTAGTGGTTATGATTCAATTTTGATTTATATTTTTTAATTGATTTGTTTAACTTATTAATTACATCAAAGGTTGTTTATGTCTTTTAATGTATTATTATTGTAACCGTATCTTACCATGATTTATGGAAGACAAATCTATATTTATGGATTGATAGGATTGTGAATGATTTTATCTTCAAATACGAAATCTATATATAGCGTCATTGATACTCTAAAATATTTGACAAATAGGTACCAAAAAGTTGTCCAATTTCAATAGTATGATTTTTATTCAACATCAAATATTCAATACTTTCATAGTTAGTCACTTATGTTTAGTTATCAAATGATATGTGTATTTTATGTACTTTTGCAATGATTGATGGTACACCATGCATTAAATAATTTATTTGAATGCATTAACTTATTATAAAATACTCCCGCCGTTCCATTCAAGACGGCTCATTTTGCTATTTTCATATGTCTCACGAAAATTACTCATTTCTTTTTATAGTAACATTTTTGTACTTTAAGTGTATTGAGTAAATAAAAAAGAGAGAATTATCTTGATGTACGTGCCGAAAAGAAATGAGTCATCTTGAATCGGATAGAGAGAGTAAATTATAGAATTTATTTAGTTATGATTGGTGCATAGCTAGCATTATGTCATTATCTTTATGTCACGACCCACCTTCACTAACTGTAGTAACGATGGGTATAACCGTGACTCGGGGATAAAATATAGAAATGGATAAGGAAATGGGTAAACTTCTCGAAGATGAATATAGGACAAGTGCTTACATAAACAAGGGTTCTTACATGAAATTCGGTACTGAGTATCCGATACCATAATACATAAGTCTTTGATCAAAACGTCTGAAAATACTGAATACTGAAAAGAGTGTTTGCAGTGGAAACTGGATCATTTTCTAAGTCTACATGTATGAAGACATGTAAACCCCCAAGAGTTAATACTATGAGTTCGACAAAAACCATCGCTGAGCACTCCTCCTTCACATCACAGCTCAACCTGCACATTTATAAATACATGCAGGGCTGAGTACAAAAGTACTCAGTAGGCACATGCCAAAATCTCATTCATACATATATAATTGTCATTTGCCATATCACAGTGAAACATAGGAATTTTATCTGAAAGAAACCTATGTTCACTAAATTCTTTTGTGGGATCTAAAAGTTCGACTGATCAGTCTAAGTTCTTTAGTAATCAATCATATTTGTAATTTCTGTGTGCCGGGAAGGTGGCCACCTTCCACGAACACTTGATCGGTCAACCTTTCGCTGACTCACAGTCCATTGTGTACACTAGTTCGAGTGGGGATGCTTACCCACTGGAACCTGAATTCGATTTCATAATCATAGCAGATATGTATCATACAAAACATGAAACATTTATGGCAAGACAATACTTCATAACAATTTAAATTCTAAAGCATTTCTAAAGCGAAAATCATACTTTGATATAACGCATGCGATTTTATTTGTAAAAGAAAGCCTACCTGAAGTGCTTCCTCGTCTAGTAAGATCTTGAGTCTTTGATGTCTAGAGCTTTCCCTTTTGCTAAACCTTAATCGCAATTACGAGAAAGATACTCATCGTGAGTATATATATTATTTTCTACTTTGAAAGGAAATGACATCCTTATTATTTCAAGAGTTGTTCTCAAGTCTTAACTCGACTAATATTCGAGTGCTTTAATCTAAAGGTGTCGTTACACTCTTAATCAAACTATGATTTTTCTAAATTCTCATTCTTTTACCCAAGTAAATAATTAGTGGGTATAATAATTAGTAGAATTTTTAACTTGATATCTTGGTCTTTGAATCAAGATAAATAATTTCTAATAGACTAAGTAAATCTAAATTATCATACTCTAAGCATGATTTATAATTTAATCATCTCTTATGATTAAATTCTAATTAATCAATTAAATTCTAGTAAATTAAGTTTTTCTAATTTAGCATTAGAATTCTATTCTTGGACTTGGCCCACTTAATTTAAGTCCTAGCACCTTAATTGAATAACTAACCCCATTTAGGATTAATTAATAACTTCTTAGCCCATTAGAATTTATTAAGTCCATCCCTTAATTTAATTAAGTAAGCCCAACACTTCAATTAATTCAACTAGCTTCTGGGCCCATCATTTATTCTAACTTAAGCCCACTATTTTGCATTATTTAGGCCCGTGGAGAATAATTCTCGGCCCAATTATTATTCTAACTCAAGTCCACTCAATATCTTAGTAGTTCATCTCCTGGGTCCAATTATCTTGGCCCAATTATTTTCACTTTTGGAGCCCAATACATTAGTTAAATCGGCTCATAAGGATTTAAAATTTTCGGCCCATTAATCATTTCTTTGGCCCAGCGATTTAAATAACTCGGCCCATGAACCGGCCCGTAACCCGGCCCAGTTTCTACACTCTTCTATTTTCTCCCAAACCTAGTCTTACTCTTACTCTTTCATTTGTTTTCTTCACCCATTCTGTTCTCCCTCTCTCTCTCTCGGCACAACGCCAGCCACCACTGGCGTTCTCCCTCCCGGCGAGTCTTAGGGCCCGAGCCCCTCCACCGGTGCCCAGTACCTCTTCGCCTATGCTCTGCACGGCGCGACAGCCCCGAGAGTGTCTTCTTCGAGTCACCAACCCCTCCGTCCTCGCATTGTCGCTGCATCACAGCTCTCCCTCTTATTCATTCTCGGCGGCTGATTCACTTAGGTAACATCTAGTTCTATTTTTATAGCTATTCCAATTGTTGATTTACCTTCATTGGTATTTATTTGATTTAACTATTTTGTTTATGAGGGAATGGGTCGTGTTGGGGATGGGCGATTCGATTCTAACTCTGGTGGAGTTCTGGCCGTCTGGACATCAGTGAGTTGGCTTGGTTATGAACTTGTAATTTAAGAGAGGTTGTGGAAGAGATTTCTTTCAGTTTTAGTTTCAAATCCTTTTTTTCTGATTTATGTTTGTTCTTTTGCTTTAAGGAAGTTGAATTTGGACGGGATTAGGACTGGAAAGGAGTGGATTCGAGCTAGACGACTTGGTGAAACTTTGTCCTTTTGGACAGCCCGGCCATGGAGACTCGAAAGGGTGGCTCACCGCTGGGGTCCCTGCACCCAGTAGATAAGTTTGCCTCTCTTCTCTTATTCCTCTCTATTAAGCATTATGCTTGGGTGGATAAATTGGATTTTTATTTCAATCTCTATTTCTTCTAAATTTTTGGTTGCATTGTGGTTCATAAGGCTATAGGTTTTGTTTCAAAAATTTCTTACAGGACTTTTCTATATCAGGGAATCAAGCACATTTTTGTGTATATGAAGGTTGTGAATCTGAGCATTGAGATATATGTTTGTGTTTTCTGAGAAGAAAATAAGAATATAGATCTATATCTTGATATCTGAAATCTAAAGATATAAATATATGTCTATGTACTATGTTATTAAATCTGCAGAATACATCGATATTCTGAAGTCTGAATATATATATATATATACATCTATGTTGTGAAATCTGGGAAAAACGTATGTCTAGATTCTGAAATCTGTAACATGGTTCAGTTTATGTTCTGAGATTTTCATATGTGTATGTTCTGTAGACTAAAATAAGCATTCAGGTCCTGATAAAGAAATGCTACATATGGTTTGATTTTCTGAATTCTACAAGGAGAATGGTTCTAGTTTAAAGTTAGCTAAATCATGAAATTAGGTACACTTAGAGCTTTTGAATATTTTCATACTGAACATGATAGGTTCTTTCTTTCTAAACATATCTAAGTTCTAAAGAGATGGTGAAGAAAGCAGATTATATAATTATACTAACTTTAAATCTTATAGTTTCTGAAACTTAGTTTAGAAGAATGTTTTGAACTAAGTTCTAAAAAGTAAAGCCTAAAGCATGGATTGTATACCTTACACCTTAGGACTTGAATGGTTGAATGCTTCTTTGTTGGAATGAAGGTTTTTCTCGGATGTTCTAAGTAGGAGTGAATCTGATTTCTCAGCTGGTATGAGAGAGTTTCTAGTTTGTATAGAATAGATATTGCAGCATACTTCTGGTTGTATACTTGAGTGTTGCTTTATTAAGTGTAATAATCTTGACTTTTGACATGGTTTCCACTATTGTGCAGATAGGTGGGAAGGAGCTGTAAAGGTGGGAAAGAGTGCAGCTGCGTTTTGCTTTTCTCCCCAATCGAGGAAGGCTTCAGCAACATTTGTTTATTCTACTCTTGGTCAAAAGTTGTAGTCTATTTCCATAGTTTAGATTTATTCCCTTACTGCATGCGTGTATATATTACACATAGGGCTGCATACCTATCTATTCACTATGTTGTGTAGACTTTAATATTACTATTCTTATTGGATTTTAGCAACTTGCATGACCTATTAATCCCATTCCTCTATATGCAAAGTGAGTCTGCAAGACTCCTACTACATATATATATATATATATATATATATATATATATATATATATATCCATAAGTTTTGTTATTATTTATTTACTTCCGTTTAAAGGAACTATAGAGATTGTGAATACACAACAACTCGAGCATTATCAATTACATCAACATATGTGACACTTAGTAAATTCTAGAATATTGAATACTACGATTTCAATTATCTAAAATAAATAAATCAATAATACCTTTCATGTATCATCATCCTATCAATGTTAAATAATATTTATCTCTATAGTATATAAAATATACTACTACTTTGTTATTCATTTTCTAGGGGAATAATTAGTATCCCATTAAAGTATCACTATACTTAAAACTTTAGTCTTGAATTGTATAAGTTTTTAATTACTATATCGAACTAAAACCAATTATGCGACGTCATAATTAATTGGTTTCATCTTCTGAATAATCTTATTAATTCAAACTCCCATAATATCTATTATTATTCCAATAATTATCATGTGCACGAATAATAGCTACTAATATCGATTAGCTAATCGATATATATAAAAACTTTTATAACGAAATTTTCTTATTCCGCTTTTCAATACATGATAACTACTAGTAGAATAGCAGGGTATTACACTTTAACAATACATTAAATTATTGCAACTAAAGCATCATATTTTATAACGAACATAACATAGTGCATGCAACCACGCTTTGTCGGTTTCGATAAAAACGATTATATTTTTCTTATTAAATGTCCCGTTAAAAACTATCAAGTTCTTGAAAGACGAGTTTTGGCATTAAAATATTATTACTGACCACTTTATGCACATTTTAGTTTAGGCATTAAAACACTATTGACCACTCTATACAAATTTCAATGTGACCACTTTATGGACGGGTTAAGTAATAAATATAATTCTATTATTGACAAATGAATGTCAATAAAGACATGCACAAATTTAATCAAACATCAAAAGTAAAATTAAAGCAAGGTAATATATTACGTCATCAACTTTTTAGTAGCGTTTATTTTGTATAATAAAATGGATTAATAAAATTAATTTATTATATTTATTTTAATGAATAAATAATGGATTATTTAATTTTGAATTAATTAAATAATTAAATACTCAATCCTATGTTTTATCAATCTAGCTTATCACTTAAATTAAACACCACCTTAGTTTAATAATAGATCATAGTTGTTGGAAATTCCACGAATTTGTTTATGTTTTGATGATGTTGTTAGAAACTACACTTAGTCATTTCAAGATCCCTAAAACCAAGTTATCAATATCATTTTTTAAAAAACAACTTGACCATAAAAGGAGCAGATTGTTAGTTATACAATCTGTATTATCCTTATGTGCTATCCTGAACATATTGATTACCATATTGACAAGATTAGTTTCATTGTACATCGACAGTTAGTTTGAGTTAGGAACATATCATTTTTATAACGATCTGTCCCTAAATTCATCAGCTCGATGTCCCTTAGTACTTGTCATGGTTTTAGATGTCATTAATTCTAGAATATATTTTATGAAATCACAATTGTAAAAAGGAGTTTGAAGTTTCAAACTTACTTATAGGAACGATCTGTATTTTCTAGATCATGTAGAATAGCCGAAAATGCAAAAGAACAGATGTCTAGAAAAACCACATGTCTTAATTCTCTAGTTATTCTCTAGTATAGATCTATGAAGACTTGAACCATCTCGTATAGATGACCACAGATCAGACAGATCGTCTATTACAACCTCACAGCTCGCTGTTAAGATAACTAATAGTTTTCTAACGATCTGTCCAAATTAAGATTGTTGCATACATCAAGATTGACTCAAGTATGAAGAAAAATAATTAAATTATTAATTTGGTATCAAACAAATTAATACTTGATGGACAGCTCAACGGACAGATCGTAGGAAACGATCTATTATAAGAATTCAAGCTCGATGTCCCTCATGATAACAACGGTAGACTGCCGACATACCTAAATTTGTCATAAGTCAACCACTCAGTGTGTTGTCACATCAAAGGATATATTTTAAGGAATGAAGTACAATAATATCATATTTATTGTACGATGAATCATCATTGGAATGGCAAACACTGGGAAATCACGTGATAGGTGGTTACAACACGCAATGCAGGCGGCACGTGCTTCTACAAAACGTGTCATAGATTTAGTGCAAAGTAGAAGGACTCTTCATCTTCTCCAACGGCTAGTTGCAGCTATGGCGTCTATATATACCGCCATCACTTCTAGAAATGAGTACGAGAATTCAAACGAACAAATCAGCCATTACTTTGCTGAAATATCTTGAAGCTCTCAAGCTCTCACTAGTACAAATTTTATCATACACTACGGTGCATACACTACGGTTTTTTCATCTACCGTAGTGTATGTGCGTTTTTTTTGTTAAAGACTATGCTTTATAAAAAATCCGTAGTGTATGTAAATAATAGACTACGGTTTTTAAAAAACTGTAGTCTATGTGCGTGCATTTTCATACATAGACTACGGTTTTTTTAAAAACCCTAGTCTATGTGCGTGTAATTTTAATACATACACTACGGTTTTTAAAA
>JAPKLX010000051.1:119557-233699 GCA_026898415.1 Leonotis leonurus | reverse complement strand
ATTTTTAATACATACACTACGGTTTTTAAGAACCGTAGTCTATGTGCTTGTATTTTTAATACATACACTACGGTTTTTAAAAATCGTAGTCTATGTGCGTGTAATTTTAATACATACACTACGGTTGTAAGAAACGTAGTCTATGTGCGTGTATTTTTAATACATACACTACAGTTTTAAGAACCGTAGTATATGTGCGTGTATTTTTAATACATACACTACGGTTTTAAGAACCGTAGTATATGTGCGTGCATTTTTAATACATAGACTATGGTTTTAAGAACTGTAGTCTATGTGCGTGTATTTTTAATAAATACACTAGTATATAATATATTTTTAATAAATTAACAAAAACACTTATATCCACAACAATTTTAAAAGTGTAATGTACAAGTTATTTTTTAAAAATTAAAAAAAATACTTAGGAGGATTCAACCCAATTCTTCTCAAACTATAATTATTAAGAATATATAAGTTGATTTTAAATACAGTATATATATGTTGTTTTAAAAAATAAAAATATATGTTGTTTAAAAAATAAAATAAAAAAACGTTCTCAAGGAGAATCGAACTTAAATCTACCAAAATTACAAAATCTAAGGTTAACAAGTCAGCCAATCCACCTATTTTTCAAAACCTTGTCTTCTTCGAACAAAATAAAGGGTATATCTCACTACTAGAAAAATGAGCATAGATGACTGATCATAGATGACATTTGTTGAAAAAAATGTCATCTATGAGCGCTTTTTTTGCATAGATGACATTTTGAAAAAACAATGTGATGTATGAAGTGTCAGGAAAAATATAGATGACATTTTGTTAAATAATGTCATGGTATAGTGTCATCTATCTATTGCTTAGATGACAATATCATTGAAATGTCATCTATGTGTGTGTTTTAATTTAACATACATGACACTTTATTAAAAAATGTCATGTATATTAGTGTTTCTATGTATTTTTTTTTTCTTATGTAGACAAAATACAATATATAAAAAATTAATGTTGTTGAGAGGGATTGAACTTGGGTCTTTCAAAAAATTAAAATTAGCCAAACCATTTAAGCTACTTAAATAACTTTACAAAATTGTAATATTTTATTTATTAATTGCCAGTTTTCGAAATTTTCTCTACACTTATAATCTAGGCGGGTGTTTTTCCCTCTTCATCCTTATTTACTCTCACAAACCCTATCTCCAAAATACAAGTTGCCTCTTTGCTCCTACCCCCACCACCACCACGCCGCTCCCCGCCTTGCGGTTTGCTCCATGCTTTGCTATCCGCCGCCTTCTCACAACATTGACGCCACTTTGCTATCCGCCGGACCGTTGCTTCACTTCAACAGTCCCCGCCTTGCGGTTTGCTCCATGCCTGCACGATTTCTCTAGGTAAACTCACAATTTAGAAAAATCCCTAATCTAGCTTAATATTTGTAGTACATTAGTGTTTAATTTAGTAACTTTATAAAAGTTTATTTCTGAATTTGGGATTTTCTTACATTTTTTTGTGGTTTCATTCATATATTTTAATAAGGAAAAATTTTTAGCACTGCGCAGAGTACTCAAACTTCCGCCGCCATCACCTCAGAATTACAGTTCGCCGGCGGCTACCAGCACACTCCGGAGCCTTTAATAAATAAGGTTTAAGCAATCTTAGAATATAAGAAAGCTTGGATTAGCAAGAAGATTCTTCGTGTCAAGAAGAGTCAACTTAGCTCAAGTATACCTTAAGTGTAAAGTAACAATTAATAAGAGAAACTTGAATAAGTTAATCTTGAGTAATGTTGTGTGCGGAATTCGGTGGTTAATGCTCTTTTAAAGAAAACGTTTTCTTAATCAATATATTAGAGATAAATAAGATTAATGCAATTTTGAAGAAGATGAATATGAAGTAAAGCAGAAAGTAAAGAACGCAAGAGTTAACGTGGTTCGGGATAAACTTCCCTACGTCCACGGCTCGATCAAAGCTAGATCGAAATCAACTAATGTCTCCTTTCTTTTTACTCGTTGAGTACGAGCCACAAGCTTTATCAAAACTAGATAAATACTTGTGATTACACTTCTTCTAGATTGAAAACTACAATCTAAAATGATACAACCTTTGGATCAAAACTAGATCCTAAACTTTGAATAATGTAAGAACAGATTTCCAGAAAGTAATCTTCAACTGATGAACACTCAGAGAATTCGTAGGTGGAGTGTTTAGAGAAATGAGAGCTTTGAAGATATTTGAGCAGAGTTTAAGCTTTGATTGCTTGAATTCTCGTACCTTTTTCTGGAAGTGAAGGTGGTATTTATAGCCTCAATGAAGAAACTATCCGTTGGAGACGATGACCTCTATTTTCAACACATTAATGGCGGCATTAAATGCATGTCTGAGTTGTTGATGCACGCGCGGCCAAATGAGAGTTGTTACCACCTATCACGCGATTTCCCAATGTATTGCCATACTGGGAATGATTCACCGTACAGAGATATTTGAAATTCTTGTACATCATTCCTTAAAGTATGCTGTTGATGTGACAACACACCGAGTGGTTGACTTATGACAAATGTAGGTATGTCGGCTGTCCACCAAAATGATAAGAAGAGCTTTCTAGCTGTTTGTTGAACAGGTGCTCTTCGTTCCTTTTGATATGAACAGCTCGATGTTCCTTTATCTTATATTCACAGTTCGCTGTTCGATCCATTTGCTGTTGATGCCATGTTGATCACTTGCTGTTAAAAGGTTGAGCACTCGCTGTTGATAATCTATGAGTACTCGCTGTCAAAGACTCTTTGTTGAGCACCAGCTGCTGAATTGCTATCTTCTTTCTGCTACAGTGATCACTAGCTGTTGTAGCCGCTAGTTGTCTAATAAATCTGAGTCAAGCTGTTACCATTTAAACAACTCGCTGTCGAAAGCGCTATCTGCCTTCTTTTACCATGATTGTTTCTTCCTTTCTAAGTACAACTAAGATAATATGAACAGATAGTGCTTTCATAGTCTATATGTTCATTTTTACAAAATTAATTGAA
The DNA here is from genome assembly GCA_026898415.1 of Leonotis leonurus. Taxonomy (NCBI): domain Eukaryota; kingdom Viridiplantae; phylum Streptophyta; class Magnoliopsida; order Lamiales; family Lamiaceae; genus Leonotis; species Leonotis leonurus. The sequence goes on along the minus strand of JAPKLX010000051.1, from coordinate 230,682 downwards.
GCTAAGATCTGAACAGGTAGATCACAAATAAATATGACAGCGGCCTGTCCTTAAACTAAGAACAGATTCCAGTTCTAAATAAGAATTTAGCAGTGTAAAACTAGACTACTTATAATTAATGTGTCCAGGAAGGCTTTTATTAAGAATAATACAGATAGTAAAAACTATACGATCTGCTTCTTTTATATGTTAGCTTATTCCTTAACAGATGACATTAATTACTAGTCTTAAGAAATCATGTTTTTAACTAAGTGTTGTTTCGAATAACATTATCAAAACAATATAAATTTGTGGGGTTCCCAACAATTTCCCCCTTTTTGATGATGTCGAAACCACACTTCACAATTTTCCTTTAAGTGTTGAAACCACAGTTAGTAAATGCAAAAATTAGAAAGCATTAAATAACAGGTGTAAAACATTGCTTGGACAAAGAGTTATTGTCATCAGGTTGTTTTAGAATAAAACACTTCAATCTTTTCATTTAGTAGTAGCTGTTTTTACAGATATAGACTTTGGATACAAGCAGCTCGCTGTTAAAACGTAGAATGAAAAGAGAATACAAAATTTTCATTTAGGAGGTTGGCCTTGATCAGCAGATTGTTTCTTTAGAAGCTCAGCCAAATGTGCCCTCCTTTCCTCTACCATCTCCCTCCTTCTTAGTTCCGATGGGACTCCAAAACTAGCGTATATTCCATTGAATAGCATTCTGTAATTCTTGTCGTTGAAGTCGATTGGATATCCCATCTGTTGGACAACGTGATTGATCTGATTGATTATCTTCGTGTGATCCACCTTTGTGGTCCCTTCTATCCTTGGATATAGAAGTGTAGTTTTCTTAGGAGCAGCGAGAGAATGGCCTGTCATAGCAGACTGTCTAAACAGGTACTCAGTGAATGTCTGGTTCTTGTGCTGCTTAAGAAAATTTCGGAAAATCTCATCCATATCTCCACCTTGTTCCTCCTTATCCAACAGGTAGTAGTGTTGTACTACAAACTCCTTCATCAACTGATTGAATCTGGCTGCCTTTGTGGAGTTTAGCCATGACAGATTTGCAGGATCTTTAAACTGATATTTTTCAAAAAATTTGAAAACAGGGTTGGTTGACTCTTCTTCCTCCACAGGCGAGCCAGCCTCATCCTCTGTAATATCCCGTCTTTTTAAGTTCCGAAATAACCGATATTCAAACGCGATTATAAATATATATATTGAATATTTCAGTTATTAATGAAAGTTAATCTACTTGAAGATGAATTTTGGTTTAAAATGATAAGCAATTAAAAATTTCTTGAAAGGACAGTTAAGGGAAAGAAACAGCAGCCATGCTGCTGCAAAGTGGCTGTAAATTAGGATGAGAAGGGAGGAGTTCCAAGATTGATCCATGCTTTATCCCATGCCTTGCTTACCTACAGAGATGATTAGACAGATTAGGAGATAGCAACAAGTCTATTAATAGAACTATCAAACTTAAGCACTAAGCTATCTAAACCTTAAGTCCTAAGATAAAGAATACACACAGAATTCAACTATAAAAGGGGGCATGGGGGGGACTGCCTTGTAATCGTTTCATCACACCAAAACATACCATAAACACTATCAGTACAGCAAGCTTTTTAAAAACACAAGAAGAAGAAGTAGTTCAAGTGAGGTAATGAAAGTTAAACTCTAGCTCTACTTTCCATTTATATCTCTTATAATCTTAACTTATAATTATATACAAAACTACATTCTGCCTCCTAATTAAACTATGAAAACAAAAGAAACAATTGCAGTTTTTCAAACTTTTAAAACATAAACTTAGTTGCAGATTACAGAAAATAAAACACAATTGTATGGTGTTTCAGAACTCAGTATATATATGTACATAACCATGTTTTAAAATCCCAGTTTAAAGGCCTGAATATGCACTTAATATATATATGTTCATAGTTTTGAAATGTGAATCATAAGCAACCCAAAACAGAAACTGGAAACATAGATACTTTTCCATAAGTCAGGAAATAAGAATAATTCATGAAGTGCAGAATTCAGTATTTATATATATATATATATATTCATACCTTCAGCCTATACTTAGACTACCAGATTCAGAACATAGATGTTATAACCTAGAACATAAGAGGCAAATAATGGCTATATGAGGAACTTAGAGTATTAGTTCAAGCTGAGTTTGAAACCAAAACATAAAGCATGAAAAAGAAATGTTCAAATGATAAATAAGACATAAAGAAGCAGACTTAGCTGCTGAATAATAGTTTCCACCAACCAACCCTCCAACATCCAAATCAAATCAGCCTTTAAGACTCCACATTACAGTTTAAATGGTTAAATAGTCACAAAAGAACAAAATGCATCCAGAAACCATCAACACCGAACCAGAGCACAGCCCATTCAGAATAAAAACAAATCAGAGATAAATACTAAAAAAATTTGAACTGCGAACTTTAAACTTAGAACCATCCTATTCTGAAATCAGTTTTCAAAACATAGCAACCTATAAGATTCAGTGTTAATATAGTTAATACATAATGAAACCAAAACCCAAAATCAACAGAAATTCATCACATGCAGAATGCTTAAATTCGGAAATTTAAAATCTTAATTGGAACCAGACAACAAAGCAACATTCTTTAGTTATATATTAACAAAATCTCAAACATATCACCTACTAAACAAATCAGAAAATTTACCATCTAAGCCTCAAGATTCTCGGCCAAAACAGAATTTAAGAGAGGAAAAATCGTAAAACCCTTATCTTCTAGTATTTGTCGCTGCTGCCTTTGATGAGGAGAGCAACCGAGAGCGCCGGTGAGTCGGTATTCTGGCGACAGAATCCTAGAGTAGAGGGAGATCGATAGTTAGGGATTTAAATTACCTTTGGTGGGGGGGGGGGGATTTCAGAAAATACAGAACACTAATATAAATGCCTACGAATTTAATCCTATCTCTAACATGCAGAGAAGATGGGGATTTAGAAATTTAAAACAGAAATTTAAAGTAGAAATTTTAGAGCCATTTTACCTTCTTGAGAAATCAGAATTTGAGCACCACTGTAATAGAGGAACCGAAGGGAGATTGAGAGAGAGAGCTGGGAACAGAAACAGAGAGAGCGAGAGAGTGAGAGGGGGAGTGAGGGAAACAGAAACAGAGAGTTTCAATCGAGTGAGAGGAGGAAAAGAAGAACATTACCTTGAGCTGCTGCTGGCGAGATTCTGCCGTCCAGAGGTGAGCAGCGAAGGAGAGTACTGATAGAGAGAGAGAGCTTGCAGTCGAGAGCAGCAATAGGAAAGCTTAGAGACAGAGAGATTGTAGAAGGAAGGTGAGGTATAGGAGAGGCAGAGGAAGAGAGATCGAGGGAGAGATGGAGAAGGGAGGCTGGGAAATTTAGGGCAAAGAGAACAGAGAGACCGAGTGAGAGAGGGAGAAGGAAGAAGAGGCGTGTGTGTTTGTGTCTGGGGGAGGAAGGGAAGAAAAGAGTAAGAATGAAATTAGGGTTAGGGTTAGTTTAGAGGGTTCTAGAAGTGGGCCGGGTTACGGGCCGGGTAGAATAAAAGATTAGGCTGGAAAAGTAAATTGTTTCTGGGCCTGAAGGGAGAAAATAAAGTTGGCTGAGAATTTAATCCTACTGGGCCGAAAAATAAATCAGAATGGGCCCAGTGTATAAAATTTTGATAATTAATAATTAATTAATTAAATGGACTAGTTTAAACATTTTAATAAGATAAAATTTAATTAAGATAGAGTTACATTAATTAGAAATATTAAATATTGAAGAAGGGATAGTAATATATACATTATGTATTAAATCAAAGAAATATCCAATTTAATAATTGGGTTCTAAAATAAGAGAATTAATGTCTCTAAATTATTAAGGATTTATTAAAAGTATTAATATTTTAAAGTTATGTAATTAGTTAAATAAATAGAACTCATAATATTAATTGAAAATAATTATTGAGAGTTAATTATTACATTAAGTGTTAATACACTTATTGCACTTAAATGCAATTACCGGAGTAATTGAATCGAGGATTCAATACCTTATTAATAATATTGATCTGAAGTATCAATATCTCGATTACAAGTCGAAACAAGAACTAAGAATAATATATTCTTACAATTAAATATTTCAAATTCACTAAGGGCATTTTTAACTTATGCGAGCTCTTTTAAAAGGTTTTTACGAGAGACCTATTTCGCATTTCGTGACCAAAGCAAATACCAATCGAAGTTATCCAGGTAGGCTTTCTATTACAAAGAAAATTATGTGTGCCTGTATGCTATTTATATTGTTTTCGAAAGGATTTCAACGTGAGAAAAATATTTCAAAGTATTGTCTTGCCAAAAATGATTTATGTTTTGTATAAATGTCTATCTGGAAGATTCCTGAATTAAGGATCTAAATAAGAGGAAAATAGAATTCGGGTTCCAGTGGGTAAATATCCCCACTCGAACTAAATGTGCACAAAGAGGGGACCGTGAGTCGTCGGAAGGTGTCGACCGGTTCGGTATCCGTAGAAGGTGGCCACCTTCTCGGTACCATTAAGAGGGCAGATATGGCATTATACTAAAGAAAATTAGACAGCCGTCGAACAATAGGATCTTTCACAAAGGAATTTAGTGAACGTAGGTGCTTTTAAAGACAAAATCCCTACGTGTCACTCTTACGGCATTGACAATTATATATGTATGAATGTGGTTTTGGCATGTGTCTACTGAGTACTTTTGTACTCAGCCCTGCATGTATTTATAAATGTGCAGGTTGAGACGTGATGATGGGAGATGCTATGGCGGGCTTGTCGGTCTTTATTTAAAGTCTTGGGTGTCTACGTGTCTTCATATACGTAGACTTCAGTCGATCCTTATTCCGCTGCGTGAGTTCCTGTTAGTTTTTGTTTGGCGAGGTTGCCAATTATGTAAATTAATTCCTTGTCTAAACTGAATTTAGTTATCGAAGTATCTTTCGTTTCAGTCAAAGCTTTCAGGGTTCCATTTTATCCTACTTTTAGTTATTATCCTTCATTTATCCTTCATTTAATTATTCTATAGTTGCGCGCCCGGACTCTACTAAGGACGGGGCGTGACATCCTCCTTATATCTATTCTCCATCTCTTGCCGCTTTTCTCTCTCTGCTACAAACTGTTTTCGAAATTCTTCATTTTCTATTTGATCATGCTTGTAGCCAGCAAGCACCATATCGGAAGTTAAGTTTTCTTCGCTGTAAACTCCCTTTCCTTTCTTATCTGCTGCTGCTTTAGCATCTGCCTCTTCTTTCAATTTTCTCTCTTTCTCCTCCTTCTCCTTTTGCATCTGCCTAGCCTCCGCTGCTTGTTTGGGATTTAACTTTTTAGAGCGAGCAACAAGAGCAGGCATCTTCTCAGCAGGCTTCTTTTTCACTACCACTACCTGCTTTTCCTTCTTTCCTTCCTTTCCTTCCTTTCCTTCCCCCTTTTCGACATCATCAAAATCCTTAGAGATGATGAGTCTGAGGGAAGCAATCTCTTCTTTCAATTCATTGTATTTCTTCTCCATGTCTTCTTTGTGTTGCAGACAGGTAGTGATATTTCCAGTTACTTCCTCCATCTTCTTATTTGAACCAAGTTCAAAAGATTCAAACTTCACAGACAGGTTGCTGTTCAGCTTCTTCATTTCTTTGATAGACTAGTTTATCTTTGAGGCATCATCGTTGGAGGCTAGTTGCATAGTTTTGATTTGAGCAGGTAGAATACCTTTAAGTTGAGCAGGTAGCTGTTCCTTGAGCACAGTAGGAACTACCTTCTTGACCACAGAGGGAATGGTGGTCTTCTCCATGTCCGTATACTGCTTCTCCACTCCCTCCCTTACCTGCTTGCACATTAATTCTCCTGCTCCCAATAATTCTTTCGTGCAATTTTCAACAGTTGATTTCTTAATGATAGACAGCTCGCTGTCTGTTTTCGACTTGTACTCCTCAAATAATTTATGCTCATTTTCTATCTTTGAGTTCAGATCAGCAGATAGAGATTTTTGGGCCTCTTCGAATTTTGCCTTGGCATCTTGAATTGCTTTTTCCACTGCTGCCTGTATCTTTACTTGGACTTCATCTTCCTTTGAGACCTCAGCTGTCTTTTCCACGTTATCATCCCCTAGGTCCATCACTTGTGCCTCTGCTTCTTTTTCCATTTCAATATTAGCAGTTAGCTGTGAAGTAGGATCTTTCCCTGTTGCAGATGATTTTCCAACTATCAGTGCAGATTGAAATTCAAACGATTGAAGGTCAACAGCTAGAGAATAAAGTTCTTGCTCGTTGGAGTAGAAGGGAGCAAGATCGAAGTTGAGTTTGGCTGCTTCTTCCTTCATCTTTGTGAGAACATAAGTGCGAAAGAATTTCCTCGCATCTGGAATGTCGAGAAATCCAAAGTAAGCAGTGAGCTTATTTTCCTCAACTTTGAGGTCACTGATGGTGAACAGCTGGAAAATAGCTTCCAAGATGTAGAATGGGCTGTCTCGAATAGTGAGATAGACTTGAAGCTTTATGGCCATTTCCAATGTGGAGGGAGTGAGTGAAATCCCAGGCATCGACTGTTGAACAGATACTGCCGCAGTCTCCTTCATCTGTTCATATAGCATGTGTGCTCCTCGCAGTGTGTCTTCCTTGTCGACAGTGGGCTGTTTTGATTCAATGTGAATTGCAACAGCAGGCATTCTGGTTTCTTGAACAGGTGGTGGTTGAGGTGTTGGTATGATGGTTGTGATTGGCTCAGCATCATGAATTGTATTATCAAGTTCATCGATCAGTTTACGGGCTGTGGGTTTCACTTGTTTCTTTTTCTTCTCTTCCTTCTCCTCTACTGCCACAGGTGATGCCTTGGCAGTCTTCTTCTTTTTCTCAGCAGCTGGTCTAGTTTCACCAACTGCCTTCCTCTTTCCTTGCTTCTAAACAGCGGCCTGTGCTGCCGCTGCTTCACCCACTGTCTTGGGTTTCTTCGTCGGTATCTCCCATTCGCTGTTGGACTTGCCAACAAGAATCATTGCCTCCTTTAACGTTTCATCTGTAACCTTGCTAAACGTTTGAGGAGCAATTCCAAGTGACATCTCCACCTGATATCGAGATTTGGGTACAATGCAGTCCTTTCCAAATTCAGTAGACTTGTTCCATTTATCCTTATGGTGAAAACCATCAATGATGGTACTTATCTTTGTGGACAGGCGAAGAGGTCGTTTAACGTGCAGATATATGCACTCTCCATTCTCATTCTGCCTCAGTTCCACCTGTTTCTCTTCCTCAACAATCAGTCTTAACAGTGCCCTGCCCCAGTTAATCTCTAGATTGAGAAGCACTGCTGTCATTACTCTCAACTTCACAGGAGTGACTGCATCAAATGTTCCCTGATGCCCTAAGAATACCCTCTGTACAATGTCTAACAATAGACGATAAACAGGTAGCATGATGCCCCTGTTGAAAGCTTTCCCGTCCCATTTTACCGGTTTTCCCACGATCATATTGACTGCTTCCACTATCTGCTCGTGGGTGATATCTTCAAGCAGTTCTCCTTCATCCACCAAATTGTATATTTGCATAATCATATCCATCACCAGTGAACGAATTTTCTCACCTTTACCAACGTTGATCTCAACTGTATATTGCTCGTTTTCCTCCTCCATCCATGTGCAGTAGAAATATGCCACTTGGCGAGAAAGAAAGAATCTTGGTTCTTTGGTCACTATCTTGTGAAATCCTAAACAGATTCACAAATTTGGGTTAGGAAAAAAAATGGACAGCTCGTTGTTTTAATATGTAACATGTAAAGCAACAGCTAGCTGTCAATTGTAAAGAATGAGAGGCAACAGTGAGTTATTTAGACAGATAGATTTTGACAGAAAGCGATAGACCGATTTCTTTTAGGCATTAAGGTGAACACCTACCGCTCACTGTTTGGTGATAAAACATGTAATGAACAGTGAGACAAATTCATGTTATGAGATGCATTATTAACACAGAATCATGCATTTTTTTAATCCAAAACATGCTAGAATCACGGATTTTGAAGAATCTAGAGAAAAGTAATTAATCAAGCTTCACTTATATGAACATATCAGAATTAAAAACTAAAACTTAGTTCATGTATTTCTAAATACGATGTGCAACTTGAGCACGCTTGAATCTTTTCGAACAATTCATCAAGGAGTGTAAATCCATGATGATCTAATACGGCTCTAGGTTCGGGTGTAAGACGATTTTCGATTGTATGAAGCATTTGGGATGCGGGAATGGGTGAATCAGCTTTGGGTGATGATGCAGAGGCTTCGGAGTTCGACATTTTATAGGTTTTGAAAGAGATTTAGTGTGAAAGTAGTTTTGAGTTGCAGAAAGCTTGGACTTCAACAATGGAGATTTGCGAAAAGGGATTGAATAAAGATGATAGCAGTTAATTCTACACATATATATAGGAAAATAATCAATGCACGGATTTAATTTCATTTAAAGATGTTTTATTCTACGGTTGAGATTACTCCCTGAGATAATTATTTTGCCGCTCAATTTCAATCGAGTGTTGTATGCCATCATTTTGGTCATCCAAAAGGTCACATCACTGCCTCGATGCTGGAACCGAGGTCCATTGCATTAAATGCGCCTCCCTTTTTCCCTCACTTTCTCTGACACTATCGTCGATTGGTATTATTTAAATAACAATCACTCATTAGACATAAATATGTAAAGGTAAAAATAAATGAGATGTATTTAATTTCCCCCTTAGTTGATGCCAACAGATAGTGAATTTTGTTGTTGGTCCCTTTCTCTTAGAACCGTTTGCTTTTGACTTCATGTAGGACAGCTCGCTGTTGACTTCTTTGTGAAATCGTTTTGCCTTCATTCAACAGCTTTCTGCCTCCAACAGATTGTGATATGTGATATTATCAACAGCTTGTTCTTAATCAACAGCTCGCTGTCGATGATTTCTTTCCACAGTAGTGATTGGGAAGGAAACTTCTAGCTGTTCCCCCTTGATTGATCATAACAGCTCGCTGTTATTATGAACAGGTAGTGATGAGTGAAATAAAAAGCATCTAGATAACCAGCGTCGAAGACATAGGCAGATAGCGAAAAGATAAATGAAAGGTTCTCGTAACAGATAGCATCTAGTGATGAGTTTTACAACAGCTCGCTGTTGATGATACATCGCTATCTGTTCTGACAAATTTTGTCTAGCTGTTGTTCTAGATGAGTAGTTATTTAAGAGAGTGTAACAACTGATTGTTTTGTACCATTTACAATCTGTTGTTTACACTTGTACCTTCTTCGATTAGGTTAACGAGTCCTAATTTTCCGAATAGCATTTTAAAGCGATCTTCTGCCAATGCTTTTGTGAGAATATCAGCTCGCTGCACTTCCGTATGAATTTTCTCTATTTTGATGTTCTTCCTTTCTACGTGGTCGCGTATGAAGTGATGTCGAACATCAACATGTTTGCAGCGAGTGTGGAGTACTGGATTTTGGGTGATGGCTATAGCACTCGAGCTATCACAAAATATGGAAACAACTTCCATGTTGACTTCATAGTCTTTGAGTTGTTGCTTTAGCCATAGGATTTGTGCTGTACAGCTACCTGCTGCCATGTACTCAGCTTCTGTTGTTGAAGTTGCAACAGATGTTTGTTTCTTGGAGAACCATGAGATGAGTTTATTTCCAAGAAATTGGCAAGTGCCAGATGTTGATTTCCTATCTAGCTTGCAACCTGCATAATCAGAATCTGAGTAGCCAGTTAGTTCAAAATTGTCATCACATGGATACCATAATCCTATTTCTGTTGTGCCCTTGAGATATCTAAGTATTCTTTTAGCTGCTTCCATGTGAGACTCTTTTGGATTTGCTTGGTACCTAGCACAAACACCAACAGCAAAAGTAATATCAGGTCGACTAGCAGTTAGATATAATAAAGATCCGATAATACCACGATACAGTTTTGAATCAACTGCTTTTCCAAGCACATCTGGACCGATCTGTCCATTTGTTTGCATTTGTGTCTTCGCTGGTTTGCTGTCTTTTACTCCATATTTTGTGATGAGATCATTGATGTATTTGGATTGATTGATTAAGATCCCATCAGTAGATTGTTTGACTTGTAGTCCTAGGAAGAAATTCATTTCTCCCATCATAGACATCTTGTACTTTTTCTGCATGAGCTTGCTAAATTTGTTACAAAGGAATTCACATTTTGATCCAAAAATAATATCATCAACATATATTTGAACTAGAAGGATATGAGTTTGGACTTTGATTGTGAATAGAGTTTTATCCACTGATCCTCGTTTGAATCCAGATTGTAACAAGAAGGTGGACAGAGTCTCATACCAAGCTCTAGGAGCTTGTTTTAGACCATATACAACTTTGACTAATCTGTACACCTTGTCTTCATTTCCTTCTTCAAAGCCAGGTGGCTGCTCCAAATAAACTTCTTCTTCTAAGATTCCGTTGAGGAATGCACTTTTTACATCCATCTGGAATACTTTGAAGCGTTGATATGCAGCATAGGCCAGAAACAATCTGATAGCTTCTAGTCGTGCAACAGGTGCAAATGTTTCATCAAAGTCAATCCCTTCCTATTGGCAATATCCTTTAGCGACTAGCCTTGCTTTGTTTGTCACCACTTCACCTGTTTCATCTCTCTTGTTCTTGTAAATCCATTAAACTCCAATCACACCTTGATGCCTAGGTCGATCCACTAAATACCATACATCATTTCTTTTAAACTCATTTAACTCTTCTTGCATGGCATTAGTCCAATCAGCATCTTGTAAGGCTTCGTCCACATCTTTGGGTTCTGTATGAGACAGATAGCAGCTTAGTAATGCACTTTCACCATGCATTCTTCTTGTCTTGACTCTATCTGTTGGGTTCCCAACAATGAGATCAGATGAATGGCTATCTACCCATCTTCTTCGCCTTTTCATTTCTTCTTCAGTTACCTCGATTTCTAGTTCATCAGGTGGATTGTCAAATTTTGGATGATCTGTGATAAGAACATCAAATAATGTATCAGCATTAATATCAAGATTTTCAAAATTATTTATAAGGTTGGGAACAGGGGATGGTTGTTCTGAAATGGCAACAGGCAGCTCAACAACAGGTGGTTGTGAGCATTCTTCATGTGTGTTTCCCCTTGATCTGTTCCCCCTTTTTGTAGTAATTCTACAGCAGGTTGATCATTGCTCTCTTCTTCTTCTCCTTCTTTACGTGGACTCCAAAGAAGTATATCCTCAATCAGTCGATCTGTGGAGTTTCTCAAAGTTGTAGGTGAATATTCATCCTTTGAGGGAGCACAATCTGTTCCTGAAACCTCAAAAGTAGATTCATCAAAAACAACATGTGGGGTTACTTCCACAACAAGGGTCCTTTTATTAAATACACGATAGGCTTTACTGATGTCAGAATATCCTAAGAAAATTCCTTGATCAGTTTTGCTATCAAATGTTTTTAATTGTGTTTTCCCATTGTTGTGAATGTAACACTTGCATCCAAAAGATCGAAAGTAAGTTATTCGAGGCTTCCTGTTATTCCATAGTTCGTATGGAGTTTTTCCGTGGCGTAGAGTAATGACAGATCGATTTTGCGTGTAGCATGCAGTGTTTATTGCTTCAGCCCAGAACTTCTTAGGAAGATTGATTTCGTTGAGCATTGTTCGAGCTGCTTCCTTAAGTGATCTGTTTCGCCTTTCCACGATTCCATTTTGTTGAGGTGTGCAAGCTGCTGATGTTTGATGTTGAATTCCCATCTTTGTGCAGTAGGCTTCAATCATATGATTTATAAATTCGGTTCCTCGATCAGATCGAATTGTGACGATGGAGGTTGCCTTCTGATTTGATAATCTGTTCAGCAGGTCAGGCAGCTTTTCCAATGTCTCTCTTTTCTTGTACATGAAAATAACCCATGTAAATTTAGAGAAATCATCTATAATTACGAGAGTATATTTTCTACCGTTTACACTTAATGGAGATACAGGTCCAAAAAGGTCAAGGTGAAGAAGCTCTAGATTTCTTGAGGTCGAGTGGGCTGCCTTGGTTGGAAATGAAGCTCTTGTTTGTTTTCCTGCTTGGCAAGCTTCACACACATGATCTTTATCATAGACTTGAGCAGGTAGACCTTCAACCAGGTTGTTTTTCACCAGCTTGTTGATGGACTTGAAGTTTAAGTGACTTAGTCGTTTATGCCATAACCAGCTGTTTTCTGCATTTGACTTTGTTACAAGGCATGTTTCAATCTGTTCGTCCCATTGCACAATATATAACCTGTCCTGCAAAACCCCGGTAAGAAGAATCTCTTCTCCTTCTAAATTCTTGACTAGACACTTGTTAGCTGTAAATTCTACTTTCTTATTATTAGCACAAAACTGACTAATAGAAAATAGATTATGATTTAGTCCCTCAACATATGAAACATTAAGAATAGTAGTGTTACCAACTTGGAGATCACCATAACCTTTTGTATGACCCTTTGAATCTCCTCCAAAGGTAACAGTTGGTCCGATGCACTCCTTGTAGTTGATTAATAAGTCTTTACAGTACGTCATATGTTTAGAGCATCCGCTATCAAGTATCCATACTGCTCCCCGAGCCGTGAGCCTCCTTCTCATTGATCTCTTATCCTGCAATAAAAATTTACTCAGCTACCCTACTGATAGAGGGTGCTTTGTTAGTAGACAAAGTTCCTTTTGGAACCCAAATTTGTCTAACTATAGTCACATTCTTAGATGATCTGATCTGTCTGCCACTGAAGTCGATGTATACTATTTGTTTCCATTTGGCAGATGGTTGTTTTGTTGCAGCGTGTTTCCTTGGAGCAGGTGGTATGGTTGATTGAGATTTGGTAGTAGCAGTTGGCTGATGTCTCCTATGGAGTAGGGAAACAGGTCGCTATTGATAAGCTTCCTGTCTTTGATGATGGTAGACAGGTGGTTTCTTCTGTTGATATCCAACTCCATGTGTAGAATACCTCTTTTGAATGTGAGGTTGAGATTGAGACTTGAGTTGTTTTATCAAGATGGCTTGCGGCTGTCTTGGATTTTGATTATTTAGATTTACCACCTTGTCCTTTCCCTTCTCTTTGACAAACTTTCCAGATGGAGGTCCTTTGTCTACTCCATCGAATCCAAGTCCAGATCGATCTGCAGCTCGTCTTTGCATGTCGATGATGAGTTGAGTTTGATCATCCTTTTTGTGTATCGAGTGGTTGACCATTGCACTCAAGTCATCGACTCTTCTTTGAGCAGAGGCTTCCCGATCAATAAGATCATAGATTTTGGCATTCAAGGTGTAATTTTCTCCATCTTGCTTTTGAGTTGCTGAAGTAGAGCATTTTCTCTATCATTAAACGAGCTGCTAATTTCCTTCATTTCTTGAATAGTGTTTGCCATGCTTCCATTTTCCTTTATTGCATGTTTGAACATCTTGTTCAATCTTGCATAATCTTCCATTAACTTAGAGAAATCTTCCATGGACAGGTCGTCCTCTTCTTCTACCTCTTCTTCTTCTTCTTCATTACCAGAATCATAAATAGGATGATTAGGAGAAATAGAATCTTGACAATTTACCTCAAGATTGTCTAGTCCATTGTCATGGCCCATGAGGCATTCATCCCATTCAAGGTCAAGTTCGTTTGCCACAAATGCTTCATCATTTTCGGTCGAGCTGTCGGAGAAGTGTTTGGGAGCAGATTGTTCTTCAGCGATCATTGCCTTGCGTTGCTCCTTGAGCTTTTGATCGCGTTTGCTTCTTAACTCTTCTCTCTCAGCCTGAGTAATGTCTGGACAGTCCGTCTTGAAATGCCCTTTCCTGCCACACTTAAAACAAGAGTATTCGGACAGGTCAGCTTTAACATAGGAAGTTGGTTTTACCTCATTCTTCCTATCGGGTCGACCACCAGATCGATCTCTTCCTTTGAAGCTTCGATTATTGTCCTTGTATAGACGTTTGTACTTGTTTGCTCTCATTTCCATTCGTTGAAATCTTTGAGCCATAAGAGATTATTCCTCAAAATAGTTCTTTGAGGGATAGTCCTCATCTTCTGATGTTGATGAGTCTTTTACTATGACAACAGGTTGAGATTTCTTTACTATCTCCTTTTCTTTTAGTTTTGCCTTAAAAGTTGTTTCTTTATCTTTGTTACCTGCAACAGATGGTTTGCTAGAGGGAGAGTTAGATGAACCATGTATACGATTGATTTCATATTCATTACCAGTTAGCAAATCAAATAAAGTGTCAATTGTTAGAGAATTGAACTCTGGCATCATGTGATGCATTGCTGAGTATATCTCCCAGTTGGCAGGTAGAGCACGAATGATTTTGAGATTCATCTCACGTTGAGTATACTTGTTCTTGTCGATAGCAGTTATCTCAATTATAATTTCAGTGAATCTGTTCTTCATATGAGCTACCGTCTCTCCTCGCTTCATCTTGAACTCTTCATATTTATTACAAGCAATGGACAATTTGTTTTCTTGAATCACGTCCGATCCCAAGCTAATGTCTCTAAGCACATCCCGCGTCTCTTTTGCAGATTTGAGACGTCGAATTTTGGCCAGATAGATGCCTCTAACTGTGCTTGAGATTAAACCTTTGGCATGGTCATCTAAGCCAGCTTCTTTCTTTTCTTCGGTTGTGTAATCATTAATATCCTTCTCTTTTTCAACTATATCGACAGTTGGAGTTGGTCCTGTACCATCTTTGATCTCAGCTGAATATTTGTGCATTATCTTGATTGGTCCATCTGTGATGACTGACCACATCTTGATATGATGCGCCCTAAGACACATCTCGAGTCTAAAGCTCCAATCTTCATATCATGCAATAGAAAAATCTTCGCATGCACATGCCATCTGTCCTTCCATGACTGAGATAGATGATTAGTATAATGCAAGTGCTTTATGCAGTGAAAACGTTTCCTAAGATCTATCCAAGATGACCACACAGAGTTTTAACTCTTGTGAAACAGAAACAATGGCCAAAATGGACCACTGCTCTGATACCACTTGTTGGTCCCGAAAGAGCTAGTTTGGTGTATGGGGGGGGGGGGGAATACACCAATTCCAACTTTTTAGATTTTCTTGTTTTTGTCTTTAATAAATAAGGTTTAAGCAATCTTAGAATATAAGAAAGCTTGGATTAGCAAGAAGATTCTTCGTGTCAAGAAGAGTCAACTTAGCTCAAGTATACCTTAAGTGTAAAGTAACAATTAATAAGAGAAACTTGAATAAGTTAATCTTGATTAATGTTGTGTGCGGAATTCGGTGGTTAATGTTGTTTTATCCGTTTTTGGTCTCGTTTCTCTCGCATTTTACATTTATAATGTTGATTATTATTGTTCGAATTGATGCTTTGGTCTTTTATATGTTGCATTGTAGGTTATGATCGACAAAAATGGAGTAGCAAGACTCGAAAAGAGAAACGAGACGAAAAGGCGTAAAAAAAGGAGTGAAGACATTGCGTAGGGGTAGTGATCACTACCCCCTAGTGATCACTAGGTCTCTTAAGCAGAATAAGGGGGTAGCGGTCACTACCCCCTAGCGCTCACTACCCCCACGGGATTTCTCAAAACAGAACTTGGGGGTAGCGAGCGCTACCCCCTAGCGCTCACTACCCCCTAGAAACCCAAGATGGACAGAACTAGGGGCTAGCGGTCGCTACCCCCTAGCGATCACTGGCCCCTGGAAAATTACCAAGACAGAACAGTGGGGTAGCGCTCGCTACCCCCTAGCGAGCGCTACCCCTTGGCGCTGGATGACTAGTCAGAGAGTCAAGCTAGCGAGCACTACCCCCTAGCGCTCGCTAGCCCGACGGATTTTTCCTTCTCCTATTTAAACCTCCTCCGCGTGATATTTCATTGGACACTCTTCTACCAGTTTTACTTCACGTTTTTTTTTTTCTAATCTAGGGTTTAGACCAGGAGAGAAAACACTCTAGTTTAGTTTTCCTTTAATTGTTCTTTCCTTTCAATTTCGTTGTGAATTCGTTCGTGATTCAAACCCGGAGTTCTTAATGCATTATTTTTCCTTTCAACCAGTGAGTTCTTTAATTGTTTTCTTTATCGCTTTATGATTTATTTCCTTTCTGCCTTATTATTGTTTAATTTTCAATTCAGTAATTTATATCTTTCAATCATGTTATTCAATCAAGTCAAGGCATGTTTAGATTCAGTCTCTTTAATTCTTCGTTCTTATATTTAGAATTTAATTGCTTTCTTAATTCTTGCCTAGATAATTCGTATTTTAAATTCTTTTTTTTAATTCGCCTAGATAGAATCCAAAACCCCTCTTTTTAATTGTTTTCTGTTCTGCATCATAAATAAAGCCCTGCTTAGCCTTCCTTGAGAATACGACTTAGGATCAACTTACCTTTATACAATGAATTCGTACTCTTGCGAACTAGTTTATTTAATAAACTGTAAGTATATTGGCTGGAAAAATTCCTCGTGCCCAATACTGAATCCCTTTATCGGACAGTGGGTCTGGACTCAATAACGCCACGTACTACAGTTTACAAATAAGTTGGGAACAAATGCTCTTTTAAAGAAAACGTTTTCTTAATCAATATATTAGAGATAAACAAGATTAATGCAATTTTGAAGAAGATGAATATGAAGTAAAACAGAAAGTAAAGAACGCAAGAGTTAACGTGGTTCGGGATAAACTTCCCTACGTCCACGGCTCGATCAAAGCTAGATCGAAATCAACTAATGTCTCCTTTCTTTTTACTCGTTGAGTACAAGCCACAAGCTTTATCAAAACTAGATAAATACTTGTGATTACACTTCTTCTAGATTGAAAACTACAATCTAAAATGATACAACCTTTGGATCAAAACTAGATCCTAAACTTTGAATAATGTAAGAACAGATTTCCAGAAAGTAATCTTCAACTGATGAACACTCAGAGAATTCGTAGGTGGAGTGTTTAGAGCAATGAGAGCTTTGAAGATATTTGAGCAGAGTTTAGGCTTTGATTGCTTGAATTCTCGTACCTCTTTCTGGAAGTGAAGGTGGTATTTACAGCCTCAATGAAGAAACTATCCGTTGGAGACGATGACCTCTATTTTCAACACATTAATGGCGGCATTAAATGCATGTCAGAGTTGTTGATGCACGCGCGGCTAAATGAGAGTTGTTACCACCTATCACGTGATTTCCCAATGTATTGCCATACTGTGAATGATTCACCATACAGAGATATTTGAAATTCTTGTACATCATTCCTTAAAGCATGCTGTTGATGTGACAACACACCGAGTGGTTGACTTATGACAAATGTAGGTATGTCGGCAGTCCACCAAAATGATAAGAAGAGCTTTCTCGCTGTTTGTTGAACAGGTGCTCTTCGTTCCTTTTGATATGAACAGCTCGCTGTTCCTTTATCTTATATTCACAGTTCGCTGTTCGATCCATTTGTTGTTGATGCCATGTTGATCACTTGCTGTTAAAAGGTTGAGCACTCGCTGTTGATAATCTATGAGTACTCGCTGTCAAAGACTCTTTGTTGAGCACCAGCTGCTGAATTGCTATCTTCTTTCTGCTACAGTGATCACTAGCTGTTGTAGCCGCTAGTTGTCTAATAAATCTGAGTCAAGCTGTTACCATTTAAACAACTCGCTGTTGAAAGCGCTATCTGCCTTCTTTTACCATGATTGTTTCTTCCTTTCTAAGTACAGCTAAGATAATATGAACAGATAGTGCTTTCATAGTCTATCTGTTCACTTTTACAAAATTAATTGAAGCTAAGATCTGAACAGGTAGATCACAAATAAATATGACAGCGGCCTGTCCTTAAACTAAGAACAGATTCCAGTTCTAAATAAGAATTTAGCAGTGTAAAACAAGACTACTTATAATTAATGTGTCCAGGAAGGCTTTTATTAAGAATAATACAGATAGTAAAAACTATACGATTTGCTTCTTTTATATGTTAGTTTATTCCTTAACAGATGACATTAATTACTAGTCTTAAGAAATCATATTTTTAACTAAGTGTTGTTTCGAATAACATTATCAAAACAATATAAATTTGTGGGGTTCCCAACAATTGTTGTCCTTACTGATATATTTCTGATTGAAGCAACTTTTCTCACTCCAGCTCTATCTCTAGCCAATCCCTCCTCCAATCTATCACTTGCTCTTTTCTGCATTTCAACATCCCATTATAAATTCATATCAATCACAGAGTTAACTTTGTTCCAATCACCACATGAGTTCATTATTCACAAGTAAAAGTCGTATTACATTTTTTAATTAGTAATTCATAATTATGAACTTATGTGTGGATGATACATGACGTGCATTCATGGTCCTCCAAAAACATACCGTTAAGCAATGAGTAGTGATTAGTGGGAGAAAGATGAGTAAACAGGAACAAATACTATTTGCATTAGCTAATTTTTGATATAATCTATAACATTAAAGCCTTAAGTAATAACCATGCAATCTCTAAGCCACTGAAGATCTGAAATTAAGTGCTATAATCATTTAAATGATTTTTTTTTTTAAATTTGAATATGAAAAACGATTCAGTAAAGTTAGAGATGAAGAAAAGTTTACAAAATTCAATCAACAATAAAGATATTAGAATCAACCATTTGTTTTTCAAATTAATTGGGTGAATCATAACTCCATTTGTAATAGCTATTACCCAAATTCCCACTAAAAAAATAAATCTAGGGCTAAGAAATTTACCTGATCTTTCTTCAAATAACCAAAAAGGGTTGATGGAGAAGAAATTAGAGATTAAAGGAGCACGAACAAATAATCTGATAATCCAATTGGTGGAAATTTTTTGAACACTTCGATCCAATCGATTTTTCGCCACCCAAATAAGCTTCTGTGTTCTTCATCCAAACTTGAGAAAGTACGGATGGAGAAATGACTAAAAAAATTTGACCTGAATTATTTTAAGGACAAAAGAGTAATTCACGGTAATGTACAGTGCATTCAAAACTCTTGTTAGAATTTAACTTACCCTATTTATGTGTTTCCTTTTCATAGCCTAATAGTGAATTTGTCTACGGGCCTTTATTTATCAACGGGCTGATGGGTTAAAATAAATTGCTACCAAACGATGAAAAAACACCTGTTACCTTTGCTAACTTCCTTTTTCTAAGCTACCAAAGGAAGCCTTAGTATGCAGAGTTAATAATTACACGCACGGTAGCCCAAATCCTTGAGGGAAATCTCTTAATTCGTCATGATAAAAAATCGCACGGAGTTTATAATAATAGTTGTCGCTAGTGCCATCACCATTGTTGTCGGGATCCGACACTCTTTTCTATCCCGTTCATTCAAAACTAATATATTTCATGTAGGCTTCTCCTCCATCACCAAATCTGGTAATTTCCTTTTTTCCTACGCTCAGAGTTTCTGGAGACTTACAATTTCTTCTCATGCTTTCTAGTTACCTTCTCATTTTTGTTGTCTAAGATTGTCATATGACTAACTATTCTTATCTTGCTTCGCCTCTTCTCCTTTATGTCTCTCTTTCGGTCAGAGATACATTTATTATATCTCGTCTTCTTCAATGACATGTTTTAAGTCCATCAATTGTTTATGAATATTCCTAATAAATATTTAAGATTTGCACGAGCAAGAACAAAATTGGTCGTGCTTATGTAATGTCAAGACAACTTAAGATTACACACGTATTTACACGAGCACCATCTTGTTTAGCTGTGTTCGTGAAATTTCATGTTATCTACACAATTTACATGAGTGTGACAAATTTTAGTTTATCAATTTCATAATGGGCTCGATAAGAGTGATTTATTTTTTACTTTTTATTATAAGTGACTAATTTATATTTTTTAATTTAAAAGTGATTTAGTCTCCTTTCTACGTCACTTCAATACCATCACTCTCTACATTTAAAATACACGACACTTTCTATTTTCTAAGACTAGGACATCTCCATTACATTTTAAACCCAAAATTTGGTAGACACTACAATCATGAACGAATTACTTTCAAGATCTAGTGTGTTCATCCATCATCAACTAAAAAATACAACACAAACTATTGAAGTCAGATTCCTTAATAGTACTATATTATAGTATGTGCTTCAGTTCATTATCTTCGCAAGTTCAACAAATACACGCATATACAAATAAACATAAATAATATATATACTACCAAGACAAAAACCAAGACCAAGACCAAGACCAAGACCAAGAACAGAGCATTCGTATATATCATCAAATAAATCAATCATTATATATCATCCACAAAAACTATGCAGTCAAACCTCGCCGCCACTCCATGATAATCAGCGTGGCGGCGCTGTGAGCTAACGCCGCCGCCACCACAAACACGTGGAAAATCTGGTGGCTATGGCCCACAATGTCAAACGTACCGGGTCTCCACCTCTCCGGAATCCTAGTTACATAGAACACGGCCCCGGAACCGTAAAGGAGCCCCATGACAATCTCGTAACTGAGGGAGCCGAGTATCAAGGGGTGGTCCCAGTGGAGGGCCACGGCGTGGGTGGCCGGAATCACGCCGGAGAATCCCATGCAGAGGAACAGACCCGCCCTGAAGGAGCGGAAGCGGCCGCTGGAGAGGGAGGGGGCGAGGAGGGTGATGACAACGACGATACCCAGAAGGGTGATGGAGGAGAGGTAGAGGAGACGCCAGTGGGGGTGGTCGGAGAAGGCATAGTAGATGGGGGCGAAGAAGGAGCAGACGATCATGAGGGCGATGCCGACGTAGTCGAGGCGCCAGAAGAAGAAGTAGAACCGTCGCGAATGACACGCGAAGAGGTGGGAGATGGTGCTGAAGATTAAGCACGTCATGGCTCCGGCTAGGAACACGAACCACGGCCACAAGGGGACAGAATTCGAGAATCGGCAGTTCATGCCCAGGATTGGTGATTTTGCAATGTGTCGAAGATATGAATCCTGCAACAAAAAAAAGGAAACGCGTGGTTAATTTGGAATTTGACTTAATGGGTTGAAGGAATTGAAATTCTAATAAGTTCATTCTTGATAAGTACATGGAGATGGCTGTACACAGTAGAGATTAGGTGTAACCCTGATGTCGATTCGCCAAGTATTGATACATAATAGAGATGCGAAAAATGATAGCACTCGACTCTGTTTTGAATAGATTGGGCCATATGCATGCTTTAAGTAACTAATGGCACCTCTACATCTTAGTCTGGTTGACCAATATTAATGTCTAACAAGAAAGGTGACATCTTAAGATTTACCAAATGCCCTAATTTTATTCAATATGAGATGATACCACTGTAATTATTGTATTTATTACTGCATATATTAATTCAACACAAATGTTTTCTTGATCTCATCATAAAAAAAAAAAAGTCTAGATATATTCTTAGTACTATGTGTGAACCAGAGAATTTGAAGCAGAATCCAAACTTCCAAGGTTGGTAGCTCTATATAAAAATGGAAAAGATATAAATGCTTGACATATACATAATTCATAATCTGGTTCACAAATTAATTGCTTCTATTAACACTGTATTGGGCGGTTGCCCACGTGCCATAGAACTTTAACTAAATCTTGATTTATAATTAAGAGGATTGTTGCTGAAACTGAGACAAAGAATTCTGCAATCATTAAATCTTTCAACTAAGATAAGCTTTATTCTGTCAGAAAATTATATATAGGACTGAGAGGTCATCAAACTCATGTACAATTATAAATTGCATAATTATGTCTTAGCGAATAATAAAAATACTCTTTTAATTATATAATATACATACATAATATATACGTGCATTCCTACAACCGTATAAGACGGACACTAATGGCAGCACAATTCTGACCGACTAATTAGGTAGATAATAAAAAACAAAATTAATCTTGATATATAGATCATAACAAGATTTACGTACTTTTTCATTGAATATAGGGACACAAAAGCGTTACTATACTCATTTAGTTACACTCATAACGTTTGATCGATTCTCTTCTTTTATATATTCCCTTAGTCTCATTTTAATTATCCCATTTCATATTTAAATCTCATTTTATATTTAAATGGGTGTATTATTATAATCAAATGGAACAATTGAAGTGGGATAGATAAAATATCTCCTTACCATTCTCTTGGTGGTTTAAATTATCCTTGTTTTCTTCCCTAATAACTACTAAGTATGTATTGATCAATAGGGATATCAATCGTTAACCGATTTTTGGTAAAAACTACTGCCGAACCGTTAACCGTTTATCAAGTACCGATTTTATCCGTTTATAAATGTATATAATATAAAAATTATTTTTATATTATAAAATATTACTGAATTAAATTTAATTATATTTGTATCGAATTATTATTAGTTTAAATAAATATTTTCGAAACAAAAAAAGAAAATAATACTTAAAAAGAAAAAAAAATCATTACCTTAACTCATTCTACTAATTAATAGTTAACGAACCAGTCGATACTCATTTAACCGGTAAAACAAGCAAGTCGGATATCGATTCCGAAAAAATTAACTTTTTTTGGGTAGCGGGCCAATTGATATTGATCAAGAGATAGAATGTAGTATTGACAGCCAATATTTTGGATTTTGCTTATTCATGCACGTACTATCTATTTTATAGGGTGATGATCAAATATAATAAAACTGCCAGCCTGAGACAAATTATATGTATTCCATTTGAAAACGAATAAAACTTTATTCCAGCAGGAAAAATCATCATAGCCAACCACTTCATAGAATCTCACAATTCATACCTCCTTGAATATAGACAATTTTTAAAAAAAAAATCCCTGCTAATTTTGTAAATATTGCATCCACGTTTTATTTGGTATTTAAATTCATATATTATGCTTGGTTGATTTCAAAATATCTCGGCCCCATAGGTGATAGGCCCACCCAGAATACCGAGAGTTCTGTCTTATTTGGGTTTTAAAATAGAGATCAGAAAAAAAAAAGAGCTTAAAAAACTCGTATATAAATAGTATTAATCCTGTTGAGCTTTGAACTAAAAAGAATGGCCCATAATATAATGTAAAACATTAATTGTTTTTATTGTGAATTATGACTAGGATGAAATCATGAATGAACAACATTCTAAAGTTTAATATTGTTTCTTTTAAGACTGTCATGTACTCTAAATTATGATCATGTGATATTTATATTTTGTATAATTTTGATTTTATCAATTGTTTATTTATAATTTTATTATCATTTAAAGATATTCATTTCATGATTTTACTTTATATATAAGAGAAATTATCAATAAATTTTATTATTTTTACCTTAAAAAAGTTGAAGTTTGTAAAAGTGAAAACCTGTCCAAAATTGAGTTTCACTTTGATCGAACTTAAAATTATGAAAAACCCATGAGGCCGAGTCAGACCGAGCAGCCTGCTAGTGTTGCCAGCTGAAAGCCTGAAACTATGCGGCATGTGACAATGTGAAAGTAGGTAGCATGTGTATAGGGACCCATGAGTGTATGACCATTATCGTCTAATTTGGTGAGCCTTTTCTCTTGTCATTTTTATTTGGTTTCCAAACTATACAAGAAAAGAGAGGAAAGAAAAGCACTAACCGAAAAGAAAGCGTAAGAGCCGTTGGATTGATTCATCATCATCGTCGACTTCAACAGCCATCCATCACTTCCCTCTCTGCGGATTCAATTATCGGTCAATAATCAAAACGATAAGAAAATCACGCTAAATGTGTGAACGGAAAAGATCGAAACTATCATCAATAATTAACAAATTTTGCGTGAGCTAAAATAAGAAAATTAAAAATTACCCGAAAAAAGCGGCGAACACGTTCTCGAATGTCGTCTTGTCCGTCAAACTGATGACCGTCAGCCCCAAAAAAATCACGAACCCAATCAAATGCCTGAAGTAATCGAGCCAAAATCAGCATAATCTACAGATTGATTTCAAAATCCGAACCGAAATCATGTCACAAATTGAATAAATAAAACGAACAAATGAAAAAGGAATTCATGAAATGGACTCACGTCCAAATATTGAGAGTCTCATTGTGCAAGGAGAAGACGCTTAGAACAACGTCTTTCAATGGCCACTCGCATCTGTAATGATCCGTTATGAATTCGTTGTCCTTCAGATACTCCGGAAGCTCCTTGTACTTGAGCAGCCTCCTCCCCAATTTCACCGCCTTCTTCCTCTCGTCATCGCCATCCGCTTCGACGCTCTTCTCCGCTCGTCTCCTCATTCTAACTCAGTTTTCAAATCACCGCCAAAATCAGTTCGGCTTTTATTTCCTAACGAAAGACCTCAAACCTCGCCTCCACAATGGCTTCTTCGATCTACTCCGGTGGCCGCCTAACCGCACAGTTATTAGATATATGTGTGTGTATTTTGTTTGTATTTGTGTGTGTGTGTGTGAAGAAATGGTTTGCGAGGAATGGAGGAAATATGGTGATGAAAAGAGATTATATAACAACAGCATATGACGTGTCGGAAGTTTTTATTTTGATTTTGAATTTAAAAACGAAAAAGTGTAAATAAGAGTTTTGTAGGGTGAGGATCACATGCGAAGGGGATCATATGAAGTTAGATGAGGCCGTGAATGGATAATAATCAATGAGCGGTGACCTAATTAAATTGCATTACAGTCAACGAATACGAGGCTGAGACAAGCAATCAGCCAATCAGAAGTCGACATCTTTCAAAGGAATGATAAGTCGCAATGCAGGTGAAACTTTTGCAGGTCCAGCTTGGATATGGGATATTGGTTTATATGGTTGGTCAATAATAAGAGGCGTTGATATAAAGGAATCTAAGGAAAATCTCATTATATATCGGAATAAATAAATAATCATCTAAAAATAAAAGTGTTATTCGGAAAGATGAAAGATTTACTGTGTCGAGAGCACCACATCAAATGCAATATTCGAATTATAACTAAATTTACTATTCTCAAAAAGTTAGGTAACCTGCCCAAAAGAAAAAAATATTTTGCAGTTCAATAGTTAATAGTTAATTAAGGTTGTGTAAAAGTGGGGTGTAACGGAATCAAATAATTTTAGATTGCTTCGTGATTCGATTCAAAATTTGATAATTCGAATTCGAAATTTAGTGATTTGAAGTTGAATACAAATAATTTTTTTGATTATGTTAGTTTTTAAATACAAATCGAATATTATGGTACTCGATCTGATATTCGTAAATATTCGACTAAATATATAAATAATATATTTAAACATTAATATTTATATAAATATATAAAAATATATTTACATATAATTGTAATGTAAAAATTATTTTTTATATTAAAAATAAAAGATTTTAAATTAATCTTTAATTTGTGTTATATTGAGATTTCAAACTGGATCGAATATTAATGAATCATATTGAATTTTGAATTTAATATTTTTAAATATTATATATTAAAAATTAAGTCCAATATTTGATTCGAATTGAATATTCAAATATTTGTAGCGAATCGAATACGAATCATTATTTAATATTCGAAAACGAATCGAGTACGAATTGAATGATTAGAATAATTTAACAAATCGAACCGAATACTGAAATATTATGCTCGATTTGATTCGTTTACAATCCTTATACAGAGTGATGTAGAAGCTGGAGTCAGAGAGCTAAGTAAAGCTCGAGCCCTTGATGATGAAGCGTGACGAAGACCTTCACTGCATATATGTCAGTAATGGCTGTGAAGAAATCCATCGCATGCTCAAAAATAGCTTCTTCGACACAAACTCTAACATTGTGATGCCACTATGAGTAGAATATGATAGAGTTATCTCAACTAGGCTTGTCAATGGGTGGGTTTTACCCGAACCGAAACTGGAACCGGTCAAAATCCGCTCATTTTAAAATTATGGTTCCGGTTCCGATTCCGGTTCTAGACCCGTACAAACCCGCTCATGATCGGTCCAGACCCGACCCGACCCGTAAGGTACGGTTCTGGTTCTAGTCCGGTCCGGCCCGATCATTTTTTTTTCCACTTTTTTTTTCATTTTTTTTTCTTCAATTTTTTTATCTTAAAAAAATTAATATTTTATAATATCTCGTGTTACATCCTTAATCATAGATGGACACTCTATACGTCCTAATTCAATAATAAATGTATCGAAACAATAAACACATATAAGTCGTAAAATAATTATGGTATTTAAGTGATTTTTTAATAATGATTAAATAAAATAAGAGTGAAGTTTCATCATTAAATATTTTATATTTAATTAATTTATTTATAATCCGGATTCGTTTTAACGAATTGGTGACTAAAATAATTATATAAATAAAACATAGGGAGACCCATGGGTAACCCATACCCAATAATACCCATGGGTATTCTCCCGGACCGGAACCATTAATATTTTAATTAACGGTCCGGGTCCGGGTCCGGATCCGATATTCAACGGTCCGGTTCTGGTTCTAGAACCGTTTCTAATTTAACGGTTCCGGTCCGGGTTTTACCCACCCATTGACAAGCATAATCTCAACTCTATTAATTGTTTTGCCTTTCTTCTTGTTTTGCACGTTGCTTAAAGAAGGCGGAAAAAGGAGTTCCGCTCCTCTAGGGAAGTCTGTTGAAACTAACCAGCGAGAAAAAGGAGGAGTCTGGTGAAGCTGACTTGGTCAAAGCTCATGTTCCGCGAATGTCGCAACAGCACAGGCAAATAACTGCCAACTACCTCCACCACCTCCTATAGTCATCCACGTTCTACTTTGCCTTGGAGAAGAAGCTGGTGGCTTCTATAAATTCAGAAGACTCTCGTGGATGAAGGTTGTACCTTTTAGAGAAGTTTGTTTTATAATCTCATTGGCAAACTTGTGCTCTTGAGATTTGTGATTTTCATAAGAGTAGTTGATAGGATAGCTAGAGGGATTCTACTATCTGTAACTACTGTTTTTACTCTTTTTATAATATATTTTTAGTCGTGAGACTCGCGTGGGTTATCTTATTGAACCCACGCAGAAATATATCTAGTGTGTTTTTTCTTTCGCGTAAGTGTGTTTTTGTTGGTGTTTGCATAACAAAACTGGAGAGTGAATCGTTTAATTGGCTGTTGCGTTAAGTGTTGGTACAACACGTATTTTATCAGTTGAGATACACTTTCAAGTGGTATCAGAGCCACTACTCGACATACTGAGTAAGGTCCTGGTTAGTATCTTAACTGTAGGTTTGACATGGATCTCAACAGTGGAACTTTCAGACCACCTGTCCTTGATGGATCAAACTACTCCTACTGGAAAACCAGAATGCGGGCTCATATCAAGTCAATTGATAGGAGAGCCTGGTTGTCTGTTGAAAAAGGCTGGTCTCCTCCCAAGACCACTGATGCTCAAGGAGATGTTACTCTAACACCACCTGAGCAGTGGACGAGAGATCAAAACGATGCTGCTAATTTTGATGACAAAGCAATAAATGCAATCTATGCTTGTGTTGATGTCAACATCTTTAAGCTCATCAAAAATTCTGCATGTGCTAAAGATGCTTGGGACATACTTCAAAGGCATTGTGAGGGTGACACCAGCATTAAGGAGTCTCGCTTACGTGTTCTTACCTCTAAATTTGAAAACATGCGAATGGAGGAGGAAGAGGACATTAACGGCTACACAAAGAGGATACTAGACATTGCAAATGAGTGTCAAGATCTTGGGGACCCCTTAAGTAATAAGGTACTGGTGTCCAAAGCATTGAGAACGTTACCCTCAAGGTTTGACATGAAGGTTACTGCTTTCATGGAATCTAAAAATGTTGCTGCAACAGAGTTCATGGATCTCATGAATAGTCTAAAGACATATGAGATGTGCCTGGAGGAGAGAGCACCAGCAAGCAAAAAGAAATCTGTAGCATTAATTGCTGGATCAACAAGTGAGAGCAGAATCAAGGAAATTAAGGACGTGACCTACGAGGAGGAACTTGGTTTGGAAGAAATCAAAGAAGAGGATGGCATTACCCTGATAACTCGCAAATTCAATTCCATGATAAGAAAGATGAATCAAGGTCAGTATGTTCCAAAACCTAAGGAAACGGAGTTCCAAAAAGGCAAGTCTCAAACACCTAAAGGAAGAGAGGCTGCTCCACCCAGGAACTTTCGAAAATCTTTCTCAAGTGAGGGATTCAGGCGTGAGAAGTTTGACCTCGACAAAGTGCAGTGCAGGGAGTGCAAATGCTTTGGACATTTCGCAAGGGAGTGCGCCAACACACTGAGGAAACGTGGAAAATCGTATTGGGTGTCATGGAGTGAGGATGAGGCTGAATTCTTCTCCAATCTTGATCGATCAAGCAATGAGGATGAAGAAAGTGAGCAAGCTGTAGCAGCACAAGAGAAGACGGTGGCGATGCACACCTCATACTTGGGGCCACCAATCCTAGATGGAGGAAACAATAATCCCTTGGGGTTTGATCCTTGGTCGAAGTCTTTGTCCGACATCGAAGAGGTTGACGTACCTGTGCTAAGTGGTAACATGTATAACATTAATTCATACTCACTGTTGGAAAATGTTACTGCTCTTGTTTGTTCAACAGGTGAAGAAGATCTCCAGGAGGATCTTAGTCACGAATGTCATGACAACACCATGCTGATAGTCCAGGAGCTACAAAAACTGTATGAAGAACTACTTCAGAAATGGAGGAAACAGGCGTCGCACCTAGAGTTAACCTTGAGTGAAAACTCACGACTCAAAGATGTGTTAGCAAAGACCGAGGCTACACTAACTCAAAAGGAAATGGAGCTACACAAAATGGCAACTGAACTCCAAAAAGCAGAGCTTACCATTCAGAAATGGAACACAGGAACCTACACGCTTGAAGAGATGTTGGGCAAACAACAGTTCGGCACTAAGGGTCTTGGCTATGAAACTGGATCGAGCAGCCAACCATATGCTATGCCGCCTTTTGTTCCGAAACAACCTGATCCATCATCCAGTAAGGACAAAAAGAAAAAGGTAAGGAAAGGTAAGAAACGTAGAACATATATCTGTCATTACTGTCTTAATCCGGGTCATATTAAACCTTTCTGTATTAAACGATTAAAAGATGTTGAGCAAGCTAATGTGGTTTATCGACAGTCTGTACAACATAGAAAGGTGAACCAAGCACCCAAGCAAGTCTGGGTAAGAAAAGAAAAGGTAAACTGTCTTGTGGTGTATACTTCACTACGGACAAGTACCACAGACTCATGGTACTTTGACAGTGGATGTTCCCGTCACATGACAGGCAACAAAGCATGTCTCTCGGACTATGAGTTCTTTGATGGAGGAAATGTGTCCTTTGGAGGTGGTTCAAAAGGAAAAATCATTGGTAAAGGTGTACTTAATGTATCGGGATTACCTGCCTTAAAAAATGTGTTACATGTTCAAGGTCTTGTGGCTAATTTAATTAGTATAAGTCAATTGTGTGACAACAACTTGCAGGTCAGATTCACTAAGGATGTGTGTGAAGTGTACAATGATAGAAACCTACGTGTTGTGACGGGGCAGCGGTCAAAGGATAATTGCTATATGAATATGACTGATGATACACGATGCTACAAAGCACAAGTTGATGATACTGTGTTGTGGCATCAACGGTTAGGTCATACTAATTTTCGTAATCTTGGCAGGCTGACGAAGATGGAAGCTGTACGCGGGTTACCTAAACTCAACAAGAAGGATAAGATCGTGTGTGAAGATTGTCAAAAAGGAAAGCAAGTGCATGCTTCACACCCTGTTGTGCAACTTCGAGAGCAACACTTTGGTACTACACGCTGCTTTGAGCTAGTGCATATGGACTTAGTTGGACCTATGGAGGTCGAAAGTCTGGGAGGTAAAAGGTATGTTCTAGTAACTGTTGACGATTATTCAAAGTATACCTGGACCTTCTTTCTTAGAGACAAATCTGAGTCATTTGAAAATTTCAAAAACTTATTTGCCCGCGTGTCCAATATGTTTGGTGTGAGAATTGCTCGTATAAGAACAGATCATGGACGAGAATTCGAGAATGCGCAATTCACTGCTTTGTGTGAGAAGAAAGGCATCTCCCAAGAGTTCTCAGCTCCAAAGACACCACAACAGAATGGGGTGGTAGAACGAAAGAATCGAACGCTGATTGAAATGGCACGAGTAATGTTGAGTGCAAAGAAAATCGACAAACGCTTTTGGGCAGAGGCAGTGAATACTACATGTCACATCAACAACTGTGTCAACATCAGACCCGGAACGTTCAAAACTCCATATGAGATCTTAAGAGGGAGAAAACCTAACCTTCAACACTTTCATATTTTTGGGTGTGTGTGCTACATTTTAAATGACAGGGAGTATCTTACTAAGTTTGATGAAAAGAGTGATAAAGGCATATTTGTAGGATACTCTCAAAATAGTGTTGCATATAGAGTTTATAATATGAAATTACGCACTATTCAAGAATCTATGAATGTAGTGTTTGATGATGGAGCAACATTTACAGGAACAAAAGATGCAGAAGAAACACAGTTGGACTTTGAAAGAGCGGATCATGACGATGTCCCTGATGTTGCGACAACAACTCAAGAAACTCAGCCTCAACAGCCAGAGTTTGAAGAAGAGGATGTGGAATCTGAAGTCCATAGAGGAAGTGAAAGAAGGGAACCATCTGGAAGAATATTAGCAAATCATCCAATATCTCAAGTCATAGGTAACGTGCAAGATGGAGTTCGCACGAGAGGTAAGCCACATGTTAACTATAGAGAGATGGTTTGCATGTTTACTAAGTGTGCTACACTTCTTGGGGTAAGCTGCTTTGTTTCAAAAATAGAGCCTAAAAATGTAAAAGAAGCATTAACTGATGAGTATTGGATAAATGCTATGCATGAGGAGTTAAATCAGTTTGTTCGCAATGATGTGTGGTACTTGGTTCCTAGGCCTGTTGACAGGAATGTTATAGGAACAAAGTGAATTTTCAAGAATAAAACTGATGAGCATGGAACAATCGTGCGAAACAAAGCAAGGCTAGTCGCACAAGGCTACACTCAGGTAGAGGGGATCGATTTTGATGACACTTTTGTCCCTGTTGCAAGAATAGAGTCCATTCGGCTTCTTCTAGCAATAACATGTTATCTCAACATCAGACTGTACCAAATGGATGTGAAAGCAGCATTTCTAAATAGAGAGCTAAAGGAAGAGGCCTATGTTGAACAACCGAAAGGTTTTGAAGATCCACACAAACCCGAGTATGTGTTCAAACTGAAAAAGGCTTTGTATGGTCTCAAACAAGCCCCGAGAGCTTAGTATGAGCACCTAACAAGGTTTTTAATCACTTACGGGTTTGTGCGCGGAAGTGTGGACATAACATTGTTCATAAAAAGGGAGAATTCCAAACTACTCATTACTCAAATTTATGTTGATGACATGATTGTAGGTTCTACCTCACAAGAGTTACTTGATGATTTTGCATGTGCTATGGCGAAGAAGTTTGAGATGAGCATGGTTGGAGAACTTGCATATTTCCTAGGGCTTCAGGTCAAACAAGGAAAAGATGGAATATTCATATCCCAGAGCAAATACGCAAAGGACATGGTTAAAAAATTCAAGCTGGAAGGGAGCAAACCCATGCGTACTCCAATGGGGTCGAGCGACAAGATCTCAAAGGACGATGCTGGAGAGGATGTTGATCCAACACTGTATCGGTCAATGATAGGAAGCCTCCTATACCTTACATCTACTCGACCTGATTTGATGTATAGTGTTTGTGTTTGTGCCAGGTACCAAGCAAAACCCAATGTATCGCATCTCAAAGCCGTGAAACGGATCATCAGGTATGTTGCAGGAACATCAGATCTAGGCATTGCTTTCACCAAAGACACAAATCTATCTCTTGCAGGGTTTAGTGACTCAGATTGGGCTGGAGACCTAGATGACAGGAAGAGTACGAGTGGTGGATGTTTCTTCCTAGGAAACAACCTCATATCCTGGCACAGTAACAAACAAAATTGTGTCTCTCTCTCTACGGCAGAATCCGAATACGTTGTTGCGGGTAGTTGTTGTGCTCAGCTCTTGTGGCTTAAACAAATGCTGAATGATTATGGAGTTGAGAGTAAGAGTCTAGTGGTGTATTGTGATAACATCAGTGCTATTAACATTTCTAAAAATCCTGTTCAACACTCTCTTGCAGTTACAACAATAATTCAAATTCAAATTTGAATTATATTCAAAATTAATATGAGCTTGGAAAAATTCATAATTAGATTAAATTAATTTACAAGACTCCTTTTGGGCTCAATTGAATTTAATTAATTGGCTGGCCCAACCTTTACACTTAAATTAAATTGTCCCCCAATTAATTACTCAATGTAAATGCAATGAAGAACAGTTCCATTATAAATATTTATCGACTCCACTATAGGATAAATATTGAACTTATCTTGATTCATTCGAATTACAGACGTAACCCTTTTGTCATTAATTATTACCTCGCACTTAAGATTTTCTAAATCCATTAGTTAATTGAGTTTGCTGACAACTCACAATTAATTAATATATTTATTCGTGAGTGATCTGATTCAGACCTTTAATATTACATATGGAATAAATTCCCAACCGGCTGGGTTTCTTATGTAATAAACCTTTTTGAACGCCTCACACAGATTTAATCAACTCGTATCATCGAGACGCGATTATGTACGACTGACAGTCGAGCACTTCTGGCTAAGCTGACGACTACTACCCAAAACATCACTATTTAGAGTTACGAAAAACTCGCAAGCGTTGATAAATCAAAGCAACATATAATCAACCGTCTATACTAATGTCATCGTCACAGATTAAGAAATGAATTAATTTCTGAGACCTCGTTCTAAGTATCAGCACGTTAGAACTTATCTCACAGTGAAACCACTCAATATGTATACGCAAAGCATGTGTAACCGCTTATACATACCAACATCATTCTACGAGCTAAGGTCAGTCGCATCGAAATGATATCGCAACCTTTACCGGCTAGATTATCCAAGTCTGTATAGACTGTGACTTTATATTACAAAAGATCCGACTGTGTTACCTTCTATGATCATCGATCCACCACACAGTCTACAATTGTAATAAATGGACTTGTTTGCAATTCAATATTTATATAATATATATGACAAACCAATGATAGAAACATTTATTCTCATTAAAATGCAATTAAAAATAGGTTTGATACATCGTCCAAGCATAAAGCATGCTTTGAGGTATACAAACCCTAACAATCTCCCACTTATACTCAAACATGCTTTAGAGTATACAATCTGTGTCGCATGACATCAAAAATCTCCCACTTATACCTATAGCAGGTCCATTACACATCTCACCCCAAATCCCTCTAAGTGCCTCTCCAACGTTTTACCGTTCAGGCTCTTTAAAGGATTAGCCAGGTTGTAATCTGACGCTACCTTGGACACTACTACTTTTCCCCTTTCTTACTATATCACGGATGTGATATGTCCTCTCAATGTGTTTACTTACCTTGTGGGCCCGTGGTTCCTCTGAGTTTGCCATTGCACCTGAGTTATCACAAGAAACCGTGATACTCAAAGGCATACTCAGAACCACATCTAGGTCCATCAAGAAGATCCTGAGCCAAACCGCTTCTTTTGAGGTCTCTGTCATGACCACATATTCAGTTTCCATGGTGGAGTCCGTGATGCATTTCTACTTCACACTCCTCCATGTTACGGCTATGCCTCCCAAAGTAAACACATAACTGGAGGTTAATTTCTTCGAATCTCGGTCTGTTTGAAAATCAGAATCTGTTTAACCCAAAGGATAAAAGGTGTCTGACTAGTAAACCAAACAACACTGCTTAGTCCGTTTAAGGTACTTGAGTATGTTCTTTACTGCCATCCATTGATCTTTTCTTGGGTTAGACTGATATTATGCTCCATGCCTACGACAAAGCAGATATCTGACCTAGTACACATCATAGCATACATGAGATTATCTACTGCAGAAGCATAAAGTACTGTCTCATCTCCTCTTTCTCTACGGGTGTCTAAGGACACACATCCTGAGAAAATACGATTACATGTCTGAATGCAAAGAAACCATTCTTGGAATCCCGCATGCGTAAGCATCTAAGTATATCCTCGATATAGGACTCTTAAGATAGACAAAACATTCTCTTTCTTTGGTCACGAATGACCCTGATCCCGAGAATGTATCCTGCTTCTCCCATATCCATCATATCAGATTGATTAGACAGGTGTGCTCTAACGTCCGATAACATCTTCTTGACACTTCCAATCAAGAGAATGTCGTCTACGTATAGCACCAAGAAAACAACCGTCTTGCCCTTACACTTCTTTTACACATCTTTCGTCAGGGCACTGATCAAATCCTTAGGACATGATAACCTGATCGAAACAAAGGTTCCATGACCATGAGGCTTGCTTAAGCCCATAAATGGACTTCTTAAGCTTCCACACCATGTGTTCATTTCCTTGAACTGTGTAGACCTTGGGTAGATGCATATGGATATTTTCTTCAAGACTTCAATTTAGGAAATTTGTCTTGACATTCATTTGTCATACTTTCCAATCCATATTTAGTCTAGCTTTGAAGACTACGACGCTACTGTCGATACCTCATTTCCGCTTGAAGATCCATTTATTCCCAATGGCCTTGCAGCCTTCGGGCAGATCAAATAGCTCGTATACTTCCTTGTCTACCATGGATGTCAGTTCAGAATCCATCATCTCTTGTCAGAGGTGACAGTCCTTGTCTTGGATCGCTTCGTCAAAATTCCATGGGTACGTTTCATCTAGGCTCGAGACTGAGTCAGATGGCTCTCCCGCTTCAATGAATTGGTTGGGCTGACGAACAACCCTCCCACTACGACGAGGCTCCACTACAGGTGGTACAAGTGTTTAGGTTGGTGTTGGTGGTGGTTGCGTTTCTTTTAAATTTGGACAAGCTATAATTTTCATTCATCGAGAGCTATCTTGCTTCTGGGCTTGTGGTTGTTCATATAGTCTTCTTCTAGAAATCTAGCATGGGTGGTGATCACGATATTTCGATCTCTGAGACTATAAAATTGTCACTCTTTCGTCTCTCTTGGATAACCCACAAGCAGACACAAATCAGCACGGGGTTCCAATTTGTCGACATCCTTCTCTAGCACATGTGCTGGACAACCCCACACCTTGAGATATTTTAGACTGGGCTGACGCCTTGTCCACAACTCAATCGGTGTCTTAGGGACCGGCTTGGATGCTACCAAGTACAATGTGTAAACTGTCGTCTCTAGGACATATCCCCAAAACGAAATGGGCAACTCTGCATAACTCATCATAGATCTTACTATCTCCATAAGCGTTCTATTTTGTCTTTTTGCTACACCATTTTGCTGGGGAATACCTGGTGTAGTTAACTGGGATTGAATCCCTGCTTCCGACAAGTGGTTTAAAAACTCAGCACTGAGCTATTCACCTTTGCGATAAGAACGCAGACACTTGATAGTGTTTTTCTGATGATTATACACAAGTACCCTGAATTCCTTAAATTTCTGAAAGGAATCTATCTTGTGGTGCATCAAGTAGACATATCCATATTTCGAGTAATCATCAATGAAAGTGATGAAATACTCCATGCCACCTCTGGCCTGGGTCGTCAGTGGACCAAAAAAGTCGGAGTGAATGATATTCAACACATCTTGGACTCTATTTCCTTTAACCCTGAACGATCTCTTGGTCATTTTACCTTCCAAACAAGATTCACAAGTAGGGTATGGCTCAGCTTGGAGTTTATCCAAAGGCCCATGTTCCACTACTTTTGAATCCTCTAAGGTTAATATGTCCAAGTCTTAAGTGCCAAAGATATGTATCATTCGACGAAAGACAAAAGGCCTTTCTCTTCTTGGAGTTAGTTAATAAGTTAAAAGTTGAAGTTTATTGCTTAGGCTGCGCAGATATAGTATATGAGTTGTTTACCATAGTGCTTGTGCAGATAACATAATTCCTATATTGATAATTATATAATCATCAAAGGAAACTAAATAACTGAAATTAAATTCTTTCTAAAACTGGCCACGCACAAAACATCTCTCAATACTAGAACATAAGAAGTGATCTTCAACTGCACATCTCCCACTGCAACGACCGCCACTTTCGTAGCGTTGCCCAAAAATTGGAACTCTCGCTTTCCTTAAGTAGTCTAGTTCGCATGAATGCCTGCGAGATGTAGTAAACATGTTTGTGGCTCTTGTATCTATTACCCAAGACTGGGCAGAACTAACCATCATACATGTTTCCACTACTAAGGCGTAAGATGTATCTTGACTATCTCTCACTTCTCACGAAGTAGATAGTCAGATTTCCAATGTCATATCTGACCAAACCCTTGACACTTTTAGTTTGTTATCTCTTGTCAACCGAATTATCTCCTTCCCAAATGGTGTTTAGGGAATCTGGAGGGTATTCTTGTCAAGAACAATCTCGTTTCATTGTAGTCAGAACTTTGTCCAAATTATTAAAACAATCAATATAAATAAGATCGTCGAGTGAAATCAAATAACGGGGTAAGTGAGTTGAAAGTCATGCTTAAAGAACATAATTGAGAATAAATCCAATAATCCATCATAAATAACATGCTCAAATGCAGGTAATCAAAACCTTTAAAAAAATGATCACGCATTGAACATACTGTTTAAAACCAATCATGCAAGCCACGCAGTGTGATTGATTACACAATCAATTTTAAAATGTTTTTACTGGTCATGCAACTCAACAGTCAGAGGCCGCGCTGTGCTGCTATAACTGCCAAATTACACCTAAGCTATTACCATGAGCCTGACACCAAAGAAATTAATTGATTTTAATAAGTCCACAACGGAGGGTTCATATTGTCACCAATTAAATTCTTACAGCCATCTATAGAGAAGTCTTATCACGTGAACTGGTAAAATGTGATCCCGCTTGGAATCAAAACAAGTTACTTCACGAAAAGACCGTCTCATGGAGACCATATATAATCTTAGCAAATTAAATTAATAAAATGCAATTAAAATTATCGCTTAGTTATTTTTAATTTTGAAAAATATTTTTAACCTGGATAATCACATATTATGACATGTCTAAAATCCATATAAGATCTCCAATAAATTGACATATCAATTTAGATAAGTTCCACATAATAAAGAACAAATAAAAGCCAAATTAAACAATTAAGCACATAATAAGGCAAATAATTACATCAATTATCCAAAACAGGATAAAATTAACCAATTCCTAAAACTAATGAATTTAAATTTGAATCCTCCATCTTCATTGTCTTGTAGATATACTGGTAACTGAAAACTAATTCCTAAGATTTAGAAAATCAAATTTTCATCGAATACCGGAAATTAATTCCTATAATACAGGAAATTAAATCTCCTCCGAATCTTGGAAATTAATTTCTAAAATTAAGTAAATCAAGTCTCCCTCGAATCTCGAGAATTATTTCTTTATCGTTGAAGAAATCAAATTTCCATCGAATCTTGAAATTAATTCTTAAAATATAGGAATCCAAATCTCACTCAAATTTGAAATTAATTCTTCAAATTAAAAAATAATTCTTTGAAATTAATTCTCTATCATTTGAAGAAATCAAATTTCCATCGAATCTTGAAATTAATTCCTAAGATGTAGGAAATTAAAACTCATTCGAATTTGAAATTAATTCTTCAAATTAAAGAATTTAAATTTCATAGACAAAGGAAACTAATTCCTCAAATATGGGAAATAAATCCCTCAATTTTGAGGAAACAAATTCCTTAAAATCCTCTTTCTTCTCCAATTTGAATTTCAAATCTAAATCGGGATTAAAATCCCAAAAATACAAAATTCGTATCCCGGAGTCGGGATGGGCTAGTCCGGGCCCTGTCTCGCTTGTAGCCGGGGCTGCCAAGACGTCCCGAGGGGCTGCCGAGTGGTCAGCACCCGCTGGCCTGGGCCGGGCGCTGCGCCGCGCGAGCCAGGCGATGTGCCGCGCCAGTGCCCTGTGGCGCGCTGTGCCGCACGCAAGTGGCCTGTCCCGCGCGCCCGGCGCTGTGCCGCCTGTGCCAGTGCCTGATGGCTGCGTCGGCCCCTGTTTAGCTCGCGCTAGGGCCTGCGCCGGGGGGGCCCATGGCTCGCGCCACGGCCCGCTTCTGGCCTTCATTGTCCCCCAATTAATTACTCAATGTAAATGCAATAAAGAACATTTCCATTATAAATATTTATCGACTCCACTATAAGATAAATATTGAACTTATCTTGATTCATTTGAATTACGGACGTAACCCTTTTGTCATTAATTATTTTCTCCCGTTTAAGATTTTCTAAATCCATTAATTAATTGAGTTTGTTGACAACTCACAATTAATTAATATATTTATTCGTGAGTGATCCGGTTCAGACCTTTAATATTACATATGGAATAAATTCCCAACTGACCGGGTTTCTTATGTAATAAATATTTCTGAATGTCTCATGCGGATTTAATCAACTCCTGTCATCGAGACGCGATTCTGTACGACTGACAGTCGAGCACTTCTGGCTAAGCCAACGACTACTACCCAAAACATCACTATTTAGAGTTACAAAAACTCGCAAGCGTTGATGAATCAAAACAACGTTATAATCAACCGCCTATACTAATGTCATCGTGACAGATTAAGAAATGAATTAATTTCTGAGACCTCGTTCTAAGTATCAGTACGTTAGAACTTATCTCACTGTGAAACATCTCAATATGTATACGCAAAGCATGTGTATTCGCTTATACATACCGACATCATTATGCAGGCTAAGGTCAGTTCTCGCATAAAATGATATCGCAGTCTTTACCGACTAGACTGTCCAAGTCTGTCTAGATTGTAACTTTATATTACAAAGGAGCCGACTGTGTTACCTTCCGTGATTA
Source organism: Leonotis leonurus (assembly GCA_026898415.1). NCBI lineage: Eukaryota > Viridiplantae > Streptophyta > Magnoliopsida > Lamiales > Lamiaceae > Leonotis > Leonotis leonurus. Next base: position 191,875 of record JAPKLX010000051.1, on the reverse strand, counting down.
TCGTACCATGCAGTCTACAATTGTAATAAATGGACTTTGTTTGCAATTCAATATATAACAACAATAATATAGAACAAACCAATGATAAAAACATTTATTCTCATTAAAATGAAAATAAAATTGGGTTTGATATATCGTCCAAGCATAAAGCATGCTCTGAGGTATACAAACTCTAACAATCAACAGTCAAATGTTCCCATGATAATCTATATATCGATCTATGGAGCTAGCTAGCTTGCCCCCAAGTATTTCTTTATGTAGTTTACCAATGAAATTTTCATTCTTCTTAACATATATACACACGTATGTGAATGGTGCTTAATTAATTAACCATATTCTATATTAGGCCCTATCTAGTGACTCCAAAACTCATGTCATGCCATGTAAATTATGAGATCAAATCACAAATGAGAATTGATGTATCCTCTAGTCTTCAGTGAGCTAGTGGGTGCTAGGTATTACGACATGTTCTATTTCACAACCATGTGCAAGATCAGTCATGTCTAGTTTTCCTCCCTTCTCAGACTGTTTTTTCTTACAAAAATAGCAATTCTTTTTTAAGTGGCTTACATTTTTGCAAAAATTGCATTTTCTAGTTTCTTTGTCCTCAGTTTCTTTCCTAGTTGAGTTTATAGTTCTTGCTTCCAGATGGCGAAGTCGAAATGATTTATGTTGTGAGTTTGCCGCTAGTGTCTCGAAAATTTCATTTATCTCCTCAGTTGTCTTGACTGCGATATTTCCTCATACTGAACTATCCACCATGAATTGTGTAGTATGAAGCAGACCATCATAGAAAAATTGTCCTTGGTTTCTTTCCTAGTTGAGTTATCAACTTTCTTGGAGTCATGGGCTTAGATTTTTCCATTGTGGGTTTTATGTACTTCTTTCTTTTCCTTCAAGGAAGATTGTACCTCATCAAGATTCACGTCGATGATTTCCAAATCATCTAGGGCTTTGTTGAATCGTTAAACTGCTTGATGATTGTTTCGACTAAAATTGTTCAAGTCACTCGCAATCTAACGAGATCGTCAAGTAATGGTAAGTCAACCCAATGTCGAATCACAAGGAAGACTTAGCAGGATAATTTATTTCATTGTTTGACACAAAAGCAAATAACGATGATTTGAAGGATTTCTATAGCTAGACGAAGAATATAAATCGTAATAAAAGATAAACCCTACTCTAATAAAAGTAAGCATAAATGAAAGACATGGATTTAAAGAAATCAATAAATCCTAATCTAATAGAAGAACGAATAATCATATTTAAAAGACAACGAATTAAGAAAGCAATAAAGAGATGAATCATAAATCAAATAATAATTAAATTGATTCATGACATACTCAAGAATTGAAGAATAATTAAATAAATCAAACTGGGTCTTGAATTGGATGAAGATGAATCCACAATGAAACGGGTGGAAATTGGAAAGTAGAAGTCTAGAGGTGTGAAATCGCGTCTCCTATTTCCAGAACCCATCATGTTAGCGGTCGCGTAAGGTCAGAGACTGCTAACTAGGTTGGTAACGGGTTCCGCGCACAGTCGTTGCGCCAGTCCCCTGAGCCAGCCGCTGAGGTCAGCGGCTACTGAGGTGCCAGCGGTCGCTGACCCTAGACCTCGGCTCTCGCTTGTTCACTCCACTCCTAGACTCCCGCGCCCCGTGGTCAGCGACTGCAGAATGTACGCGATCGGTGAACCGGCTATGTTTTCTTCATCTTTTCCTCTTTGTGTCTTCTTTGGCCTTTTTAGATCCCGATTCACATATTTGGGCCCGTGGTCCTGAAAAAAAAACACGTAATTCAGGCCCAACTAGTACTACCACGACATGGGCAAAACACGAGGATAAAGAAGATGAAAACGCGAGTTCATACAACTAAAAATAGGCTAAACAACCTCTCTACACAAAACTTTGTTTGTCCTCAAGCATAACTTATTCTAAAATATCTATAGGATAAATAAGTAGTCTACTTTGACATGATACTCATCAATTTGAACAAACGATACAACGATGCAAAAAAAAATGCATCATTGAAATCACATAACAGGCTAGAAGTTTTATCCTTCACTTTATAAGCATATATTTTTTCTTTCTCGTTATTCACTTTAAAACAAGGAGATTATTAAGGACGATGTTCAATGGGTGTGTACTCTGAATGCTCGGGTTTTTCCGGGGTGGTTCCCCATACCCATCTCTTTTGTAAATTGTGAATTTTCTAAAGAGAGTGGGGTAGAATCCTTATATACTCCTAATTCTACACGAATTCACAAGGATTTTTGTAACAGTGTCAAGTTATATGGTCATTGTCATGAGGTGTGAACAATTAGGGGTTCCCTAATGTATTCTCATGCGGTTTCCCGTACTCATGGTTCCCAGAAGAGTAGAGACCTCTCGACATGGTCTTTTATTTTATTAAGCACAGACATGCAATAAGTGATAACAAACAACTAGCCAGTTGAATCAATTAATTCATGCCAACATGCATCACTATTTTGATTATTCTACTAAGATTAAGAATTATGTTATATGTTCCCCATATTCATATGATCATCAAATGTTTCATAACACAAATCAAACCAAATCAACCAAGTAACTTCAAATCATATCATATCGCGCAAACATGTCACGACTCGATTTAATCACAAGATATCAAGTCCAAGTTTCTCAAGATCAATCAAAATTTTGTAACAAAACAACCCGAAGTAAAATGAGACTAAATGCATGCAAACATAAGACACCTCACCCCCTCCCTAACAATAGCGCAATTTCCACATTGCAAGAGTAAGGTACTAGACAATAAGGTAAAGAAAAATATCCATGTGATTCTACATTTGGTGCTGAACAAGGAAAGGAAAAAACCTGAAAAAGAGGCAGAAAACAGAAAAGCAAAAAGATTATCCAAAACGCAGACTCATAAGAGAAGAAATGAAAAAAGAAAGATGGAAAATAGCATGGGTTGTCTCCCACGAAACGCTTCTTTTACGTCACTAGCTTGACGAGACAACTCAATTAATCGGGAGTGTCAGAAATAGGGTTTGACTCCACAACTTCAGGCATAAAGTCGTTTTCGATGTAAGGATTTATTTGATCCCAATTTACTCGAAGTTGCCTCTTTCCTTTTAGATCACATTATTTACTATTTATGAATTGTATGATGTTTTTGACAATGTCTGGGTATCTCCATCGAGAGTTAGGCTTGCTTGAGCATAATTGAGGTACAATGTTAGGGTGCAGGGGAGGTTTCACATAAAGAAGCGAGGGAGGGCATAGGGGAGGAGTCAGCGGCCGCTGGCTCGGGCGGGGTGGCTCGCTGATGCGGGGCTAGCGCGGGTTTGCGTGGACGCTAGACCAGTGGCCGCTGACTGGGTATTGCAGTCCGTTTCTTCGCCTGCCTCCGCGAACGCTAAGGTCCCGCGCCTGCTGACTCGACCTCTCGTCGGTTCGTATTCAAGCTTCAAAAACTATTGAGTGATGCCCTTCTCATCACCTTCATGTGCTAACAATTTTTCAGTACTAAATTCCTGCAAGAAAGAACTCTCGGCCAAATGATCAGTAGTATTTAGACTACATCCATTAGTGACCCTCTATGACTTTCTATTTATCTTATTTTTAATTAAATTATTTATTTTCTAACCAAAAAGTCATCATTTGGGGGGTTGGCTAGCCAACTTTTGTCATGCATTTCCATGACTTTACATGACTTTCTATGTATTTTCTAATTTTTCTTATGTGCATGACATTGACTCTAAAGTCACCATTGTGGATAGTCTTATGTAACATCATTTATCAATAAGGTTAGCAGATGGTGTAGTATGACTCCTATAAGCATAAAAAGATTCTTCTTCATCAACAACAAACATTTTAATAGTACCATTTTTTACATCAATTAAAGTATTCGCAATGATCATAAATGGTCTTCCTACAAGTAGTGTATGTTCAACTTCATTCTCACGCGCATCTCCTAATTGAATGGCCAAAAACTCCACAGGCGCGATCAAATAGTTTATCTTATTTTTGTAATAATTTATGATAATCATGTTTAGTACAAATGATAATATTTCAATAATTGCATTCTAACTATTTATTAAACCATGAATTATTTCGACAACCGCATTAATTCAACAAAACAATTTACGATCAATAATAGTTGGAATTTCATCTTAAATTTATATGAGAGAGAATATTTTAATAAATATTACTTAATAATCAACAAAATGATGATTTAAAATAAATAAGAATAGTGAATATGTGATGTTACATACAACCATGCATGAATTAAAAAAAAAATTAAAAATATATTTTTATTTATTATTATATAGATCGATCTAATTAATTGTTATAATATAAATTTATATAATTTTGTTTTCGTTCAACCTTTAGAATAAGTGGCACAACGAGCAATTCATTGGTTCATTTTTGTATCATGATCTAAGAATATTAATTCCAAATATTACAAAATCTGAACTATAGTGTCACATAATCCAAATTTTTTTAGAATATGCGAAGTTTCGATATATTTGACAACCAATTAGGTAATAAATCATAAATAAATATTAACCGAAAATATTATATTACTAAATTATTTATTTGATAAAATTAATAATTAGGTAAATTTTGAAATTAATTATTGTAATGGCCCGTAAATTTTTTTTACTAATTATCATGTATCAGAAATCTGCTCGAGAAAATTTCGTTATATACATTAGATATCGATTAGCTAATCGATATTAAAAGCTTTTTTTTTTTTCGTGCACATTATTGTCAATTGTGTATGATAGATATTATGTGAGCTAGTTTAGATGATGAGATTATTTAGAAAGACGTACTAAATAATTATTTCGGTGCGTAATCGATAGTTAAAGTTCGAGGAGATAATTAAATTACTTAGAAGAGGATTTAACAATTAGTAGTGTAGTTATATACCATAGAAGGGTATATTATTTGGCATTTATAAAGGAATGATGTATAAGAAGGTTTATAGTTAGATTCTTATTAATCAATTGATTAAATTATTATTAGTGAAGTTGTATACTTATAAGATTGATATATTAATGTTTCGATATTGATAATCTGTATTTAGTCATTATAATTGAAGAATATAAATGTAACAAATGGTATTAGGTAGGATGCTATTAATTGCATAAATGAAATGAGATATATGGTAAAATGCAAATTACTTACAATAGGTAAATACATGTATATATATATAATTACAGCTTCAAGCTTTCTTGTTTCAAATCTGAAACTATCGTGCATTGGAATATATAAGGAAAGACAAGTCATACATCTAGAAGTATTAAGGAAAGAGTTAGTAAAAGAAATCAAATCTGCAGATCAGATTTGTTTCTTAAGAATTTATGGGAGAAGGCCACCTGTAGTGTACTACAATTAAGCTATACTTTCTGTTACATCATACTAATGGAAGAGAAGGAAAAGCAGAAACAGTAAAGGCAAAGGGGGTCAGGAGCAGCATGGCTGCAGGACGAGCTGCACTTCCTCTACACTCCACAATCTGTCCCTGCACCATATAAGATAGCATTACATTAATATGTGCCCCAGAAGTCAATGAATTCAGGAACTCTTTAACACAACACTTGAGTTATAGCTGTGAAATAGGCAAAACTAGAGTGATGTAGATGACCTATAGGATTTATACAACCAGCAGTCTTCCTACATATACACTTAGAAGCTCTTAATAGAAACCCTTCTCTATTTTCAAAGCTCAGTTTTCACATACAAAATAAAAACCTTACGAAGAAGACTCCTAGCCACTAAGAAGTCATTTCCATTCAGAAATTTCAGAAGCAGTAAGGTAAGCTTAAGTTCAACCTATCAGTTTAGTGTTAAGCCCCAACTGAAACACTTTCTTTCCTATCTTTACAGAGTATACTTCAGAGAGAAATTTAGCCAAACGTCCAAAGTAAGTTCAAACTTTCCCTTTTTATGTTAAATCTAGGGCAGGAAGAGATGGCATGCTTAGTTCATGGACTACAACTAATAGAATAACTAATAATGCAAAAGAGATTTCAGCTTTCTTTAAATCTTTTAAAACACTTGTAGGATATATAGAAACTGCTACGAAACAAAATACACACCTACAGACCCTCCCAAACACATATATAAAATCCACACATTCCATGTTTTAGTTAGAAGCATGCTAAGGCCAGAATAATAAAACATGCGTAGGAAGATTTTTAAACTTCTAGATTTCCTGTTTTAGGTATGTATGCATATTTTATACTGCAGACCTCAGAATTCATGTTTAAACTTTGAGAATCTAGAACATGTTCACTCTTTTACATTTAGGAAATGCAGATTTAAGAACAGAACATATAAACACTTATATGCATAGATTCTGATTTTAGAACTTAGACTTATGATTTTATTATGCAACCTCCAGAACATACTCAATATGTTTATACCTGCAGAACAGAAAAACCAACTTAAAAGTTATTAAAACACAGTCACATACTTGTACTTTAATTACAGAACTCATGCATATTCATTTCAGAACATAGAAATCCTATCAGAATATATACATCCTTGTACACTGTGCACATTACCTAGCAAATAGATTTCCTACTCCACTTTATATTCATACAAGTACAGAACCTTGAACTAAAGTCAGATTTCAGAAACATAGAACAATAATGACATTTTCCGAATTTTAGAAACTATACTTATGCTTTTAGAACTGCAGAACACACATATATATGTAGTCAGATTTAGAACATTCCAGAATGAGAAAAACCAACTCAAGTTATAAAAAAAAAATCTTAGAAAATAAAGGAATCACCTCACAGTACAACCAAAGCTTTGGAGCTCAAAATCCTTGCTAAATCCTTCTCTACCTAAGCCTCAAAGCCTCGGTCAAAACAGAAAATAAAAAGGGATTTAAAACATGCAGCAACGGTAAGTTATGGAGTTAAAATGCAAAAAAATAGATTACGGTGAAGAATCAGTAGCAACATTATAAACGAAATCTAAAATTATAGGATTTTGTCCAAGAACCCAAATTAGCCAAACCAACACTAAATCTAAACAAATCAGATTTTAAAAACTCTTAACTAAACTAAAGCTTCTTCCATTTTCACAAAGGGAAGCCAGGTTCAGATGCAAGATGTTAAGCTCCCAAACAAATCCAAAATCCAGATTTATTAGAACAAATCAATCCAAATTGTTAAACTCAACCAGAACAAATCAATCCAAATTGTTAAACTCAACCAGAAACCAACCAGATTTATTAGAACAAAACCCCAACTCTATTTGGAATATTAAAGAAAACGATTTTAGAAAGAAATAGGAGCATACAGAATTCATAAACTGAAAAATAAAGAATTAGATTTAAAGATTCTACCTTGAAGCTCCGGCAATGGAGTTCCGTTAATGCTTCCACCTGGAGCAGCCGAGAAACACCAAGGACTGGTGGAAACGTAGGGAGTCTCTGCCCTCCAGTGAGAGGCGGAGAGAGCCGAGAACAAAGAGCAGCCACAATAGACTCGGGAGAACCGAGAGCTAGATCAACAGAACGAAATTTAGACTGAGATTTTAAGGAATTTCAGAAATCAAACGAATTAGAAACTAGAAACATTAGAAATAAAGGAGGAGATTTTACCGTGAGGGAGACGAACACCGGTGACTGTTCTAGCCGAGAGCTCTTCGCCGAGAGAAACAATGAGGCCGAGAGAGAAAGGAAGCCAAGGAGCAGAGGGAGGCGACGTGAGATGTCGTCCCTGCTTCAGAAAAGAAACTGGAAGTATTAGGTAAGCTTCAAACCAAAATCAAATTAAGATTTGGGAATGTATAGATTTTCAGAAATTACAATGAAATTGAAGTTAGAAAAGATTGAGAGGAAGAGGGATCTTACCTTAGATAGTGAGGTGCTCCGGTGAGCTTCCCAATCGAGAGCAGCCGCGAGACTGAGGGCTAGGAGTAGAGCAGAGAACGGGGAGAAAGAGACAGTAGCGAGAGGGAGAGATATGGGAGTGAACGGTTGATGGGTCTAGGGTTAGGATAGTTTGGATGATAAACGAATGGGCTGGAAATAGAAATCAATTGGGCTGAGAAGAAACAGAATTTAATGGGCTGGAATGAACAAATTAATGGGCTGGGTCTTGGTTTAATCGGATGGGCCTGAAATATTAAACAAACGGGCCAACTATTAAAATCTAATGGGGTGAATTACAAGATGTAGATTGGGCTCGTTTTTAAGTAATTATTGGGCCTATTGAGTATATAGAATGGGCCTAGATTGGGTATTAGTAATGGATTAAGTTATCCCTTAATAATGGTTTAATAAAATTGATCTTTGGATTAAAGTTAGAAATAAAAGGGATTGGATATAAATAGTTAGGTTTAATCCAATAATTTAGATCTATTAAGTTATGAAATTAGTAGTAATATTTTAATGGTTATAGAAATCTTTAAGTACTCGAATATTAGTTGAGTGAAAAGATTAGAATAATTTATGGAATAATAGAATTATTATTTCATTTTTAGATGAAATAAATTATATACTCACGATGAGTATCTTTATCGTATTTGCGATTAAGGTTTAGCAAAAGGGAAAGCTCTAGACATCAAAGACTCAAGATCTTACTAGACGAGGAAGCAGTTCAGGTAGGCTTTCTTTTACAAATAAAATCGCATGCGTTGTACCAAAGTATGATTTTCGCTTAGAAATGCTCTAGAATTTTAAATGTTATGAAGTATTGCGTTGTCGAAAATATTTGTATTTTGGTATGATGCGTATCTGTTGAACAATTAATCGATTTCGGGCCTTTAAAGATTTATATCTTTTAAGGCTAGTGTACACCAGAACTGTGAGTCATCTTAGCGGGTTGGCCGGTTCAGTGTTCGCGGAAAGTGGCCACTTTCCCGACACACAGAATTACAAATATGTTTGATTACTCCAGAACTTAGACTGGCTAGTCGACTTTTAAGATCTACAAGAATTTTAGTGAACATAGGTTCTTTAGTGACAAAATCTCTATGTTGCACTGTGTACGACAATGGCAAATATATTGTACGAATGTGATTTCGGCATGTGTTTACTGAGTACTTTCGTACTCAGCCCTGCATATATTTATAAATGTGCAGGTTAAGTCGTGATGACGAAGTGGAAGGCTCAGCGGTGGTTTTTGTCAAACTCTTAATGTCTTACTCTCGGTGATTTATATGTCGTCATACATGTAAATCTAGATATTGATCCAGTTTCCGCTGCCAGACTTCTGTTCAAATTCAAGAACTTATTAGCTATCTCTTTTGGCTTCAAGCTATGATTTCTTTTTATGTACTTGGGGTTTTGGGATACCAAACTCTATCGAAATCTTCATCTTTTGTGGTACGCTTCATGTTTCATCCAAGTATCAACGCTTACGTTTCTTTTCATTATCTGTATTTTATTTTCGAGTCACGTTTTCCTCGATTTTACTTAGAGAAGTGAAATGGGGACGTGACAATTATTTTAACATATCACTTTACATAAAATATTAAGTTATTTCATTGATAATTTTCAAAAAATATTAATAATACTAAATTATGAAATAAATTTGTAAATAAAAATAAAATATATAATAAATTTTCTTAATTATTGGTCAGTTTAATATTAATCAAATGAAATTTTTATAAAAATATAACTATTATTTGATCAATTTATTAGTTGCTACATTTAATTTTGTGCGAAGCATAATTTTAGAGAAAAATATTAATTTTTGGAATTTATATAGACGGTAGTTGTAGTTTCAACTCAAATCAATTTGGGATATATAATAATCGTATTATATTATATTATTTTCTTATATAGAATGATAAATAATAATGGATTTCAGTAAAATTATATTATTATTAATGTATATAATATTATCATATATTTTCCATATTATTTTAAAAGTAACAAAACTTACACTTAATTAAATATTCATATTAATTACATCAATTAAATATGGCACGTATATTTAAGTTTAAAAACATAATATTGAATTAATTATAAAATTTTAAATTTTAAATAAATAAGATTAGAAAATGGAGATGATGCCATATATACTTAGAATCAACACGATGGCTTCAAAATGTGTTTATAATATATTATACATAGATTAAAAAATATGTTAAAAAGTAGAAAGTTGGAAAAATTAATGTATACCAAAAAAAACCCTTGTGTTTCATAGAAAAGAAGAAAAAATAACAGCAGCTAATAAAACCAATTCTATTGATATAACCAACAACCCCCTTAATAAGTATATTATTTGGTTTGTCTTTCTTCACTATTTTGTTAGCATCTATTTCTGTCTCTCTCACTCAAGGCCATAACCTGATACTCCAATTTTGTCCAAATCTATTAGTACTATTTTTTACTTTTAAGGATTACTGAAACAAGGCTATAAAGATTTTTAGTTTCAATTTGTGTTTCGTATATCGTATGCCTTAATTATAAGATGATAATTAGGACTTCCAGTCTAAAAATTCTCTATACCCCAACTAATAATCATCTAACAATTAATTAATTCAGAACTCTCACTTTCAATTTAATGTTTATTATATTATATTTTATTAGTGAAAATTACTAAATCTAAGATACGCACCTAAAAAATGCAACATGATTTCAGTTAGTACTAAATAGTGTCAGTTAATACTTAATAACAAGTTAGTTAGAGAAATTCAGACAAGTATCTAGGTATAAGTAGATTAGTTAGCTAATGAACTGGATAATCCAGCTACTAGTAATTAACATTAATTAAAACCTAATCACACTTTAATTGCCGTTTTAGACGGCAAATGAAAAGCAATTAATCTGCCGGCACTTCTCTATATTGCCAGCTCTGCAAATCCTTCCAATTGTCACTGCACATTCTATTAACTCTTTAAAAGCACGTATTCAAAGACTAATTAAGAATTAATCGATCTTCATTTCTTCACACAAACCAACTTCTTTTCTTCCAATGCCGAAATTATCGCTTCACAAAAATTCCAACGATAGCAGAAATTCGAACGTTCTAAATGGTGCCAATCCAGTCGTGATGAAGCCTAAACGTACGAGGAAAACCATTCCTCGAGACTCTCCGCCTAAACGAAGCTCGATTTATCGTGGCGTTACGAGGTTAATTTAATAATTAAAATTGAAAGTATTAGTGTACGTTTGGATCCAGAGTATAGATACCGTAGATAGTCTGCTACGAGAGACTCCATGTATATGCATGCACATTGTTAGAAGGTTTTATTTTTTTGAAGTAATTAATGAGAATTATCTTTTTTTATATTGATTAATTCTTGGATAATATTTTTGTTGGTTGCTTTAGGCATCGTTGGACGGGTCGATACGAAGCACATTTATGGGACAAGAATTGTTGGAATGAGGCGCAAAATAAGAAGGGGAGACAAGGTTAAATCATAATATATAGTTAGTGTATATGATTGTTTTTTATTATGATCATCATTAACAATTTTTGTGATGATATTTGACATTGATCTAATTACTTTCTTGATCCCATTTTCATGATGCGGTGGTTTTCGATGGAAAATACAGTCTATCTAGGTATGCTAATGTTAATTTCATAAAAAAAAGTTTTGTATATTTGAGGTTTCAAAATGCATGTAGTAATTGATATATATTTTTTTTGTTGATAAATAGGTGCTTATGATGATGAAGCGGCTGCTGCTCGATCTTATGATTTGGCTGCGCTTAAATATTGGGGTCGTGATACTATTCTCAATTTTCCGGTAATTACATTTCTATCTTCTTCTTTTTTCTGTTAATTCTACGCAAGAAAAGAATTATATGTACATGACTTCCTTAGGCTTTCTTATATTTTTAATATGAAGTATATTCATGTATGATGAATATATATAGGTATCGACATATGAGAAAGAGATAATAGAAATGGATGGTCAATCCAGAGAAGAATACATTGGATCCTTGAGAAGGTTAGTGCACGTGTAATAAGTAATTTATATTTCATTTTAATGAATATCCATATTTTGGGCCCTTGTGAAGGTTAATTAGTGCATGAAACGAGTAGTTTATATTTCACTTTAATGAATATCAATATTTTGTAAAAGAAAATGGTGATTAATCCAATTGCAGTACTTTTCTTTCTTCTTGAAATTACAGGAAAAGCAGTGGGTTTTCAAGGGGAGTCTCTAAGTATAGAGGAGTTGCCAGGTAAATATATTTGCCCACTAACTAAATTTTGAAGCATATTCGAGAAAAAGACGAGATTAATAATCTATTAATCTATAAAAACAAGGTTTTAGTAACCACTTTTAGCGTCAAATTTTATATATATAACATTTATTTTTAAAAGAACGTTCAATCTCATGTGTTAATTATAATGTCTCACTATGCATTAATTTATTAAAAGTATAGTTTATTATTTTAAAATTATTATAATATTAAATATAATTACTTTTCTCTTTCCTCTATCCTTTGTTTTAATAAAATAATTCTATTTCGTTCGTGTAACCATATACAATATGCATCTTAGATTAAAGATCTTAACAAGAGCTTTAATTTGATATATGACATGAAATAAACAAATTTAATAATAAAAAACTACGATCATTTAAATAACTTTATTATACATACATTAAAATTTATATGTGATATTTTTATTTACACACTACAAACAACTTAATTATCATCAATAAATCAAGATGTATTCAAAGTTGGCAAATATATAATACTTTTTAGCCAAATTATTTTTTAATACAATTTATTCATCTTAATTATTGCATAAAAAATATACATGATTTTATTTTGGTAATTACTCAAATATATGATTTTAAATATATCGTCGATATCTAGTATTTTTATTTTTTTAGATTGTCATTAATTTATTTTACATACGACTAATTATTCTATTATCACGTCGTATCTATTAATTTTCACCATATTTCAAATTATTAAGTTTTAGTTTACTTACGATTACGCATATTTAATTAATAAATAGTATAAAACTTTTATTCAACTAACAATATACTCAATGCATCCATTAAAATACATGTCTAGAGCCGTAAAAAAGACTGACACGATTTGGAAATTGATATTTATGAATTGTGAAGATAAAGTATAATTGATTTTGAAATTGATCCGATCTAATCCAAAATGACCTCAAACGCAATGAGATAGTTCAGTACAATCTGATTATTTTATTTTAAAAATTATATTTTAAACATGTATGATACACACATTTTATAATTAAAAATAGATTGATTATGTATTCATTTTCCGCGTATGGCACGATTACCGCATACTAGTTTTGTATTATTTTGGGGATATTCAGGCATCATCATAATGGAAGATGGGAAGCTCGAATCGGAAGAGTGTTTGGAAATAAATACCTCTATCTCGGAACTTACGGTATATATTCATATTCTCGTCACACCATTTATCATATTATATGATAATTAAAATTATTTATTATATGAGTAATGCTTTATGGCCATATATATATTCTAATTAATTGGAAAATTATAAATTCTAGGAGTAATTTTAACGTATTTACTTTTTTCTTTCTTCTTTAATTTTACATGTTTTTCGAGATGAGAATTACTTTTTTCTTTCTTCTTTAATTTTACATGTCGTTTTTTGAGATGAGGTGATGTGTTTCATATTTGTATTTCATATTTCATGTCCTAAATTTAATTTTAATTTATTTTAAAATTTATTTTTTGATTTTAATTTTATATGTTTTTATTTAATTTTATTTATAATATTATGATTCATCCCACTAAAATAAAATAATATATAATTATTTTTTTACATTTAAGATCACTCTTAAGTGTTATTTAGAGTTCAAAAATTCCAAAATATGTGTAAGTCAAATGTGGGACACAAGATCTGGTACCATTTTTTCTATGCATAATATATATGACTATATGTTAAAATAGGATTTAATTAGTGTTGTGCTTTTATATCACACACTCCATATATATTTTTCAATTTCAGTTTTGTACTTAGTATTATGGATTTATTACATCAAATAGGTATATAATTACTTTTAAAGTTTTAATGTCATTTTTAAATAATTTTAAGAATTGATAAATTCAAAAATATAGTAATTTTTTTTTTAAAAATTTAACGTTTCAGATAAATATTAATTAAAATTCATTATATCACAAAGAGCGGGATCATTTTTATATAAAAAAAATGTATGAGACTATTTCTTTACATGAACAGCCACAACCAGAGCGGGATCATTTTTAAGTATATATATATAACAGAGTACGATATTAATATTTTTGTAGCTACACAAGAGGAGGCTGCGATCGCCTACGACATGGCTGCCATAGAATACCGTGGACTCAACGCCGTCACCAACTTCGATCTCAGCCGCTACATTAAATGGCTCAAACCTACCGCCGCCGCCGCCACCACCACCAACATCATCGATACGGCCATTAACCTCCCTTCAAGCTCCATCCACGACACCGCCACCCAACTACCACCGCTCCAGCAGCAACCCTCCGACAGCGCCGTATCTCAGCCGCGGCCAGCCGGGGTTGCCGCCACGTCAGCCTTAGGGCTGCTATTGCAATCATCCAAGTTCAAAGAACTGATGGAGATGAACATGGCAGCGGAGCAGCAGCCTCCTTCGCCAACTGCGGACGGAGATGTGAAGAAGTGCTTGGTGGAATTAGAATCGAGCGATTTCTGCAGCTACAAGGTGGATGCAGGGGATGAAGCTGATTTGTTTGTTGATTTCATGGGCTCCATGATGCATCAGCCTCTGCCCCATTTTCATTCACTCCTTCATTATGGGGAAGACTTGGACCTCTAGCTAATTTCTTCCATAATTGCTACCTCTTTTATTTTATTTTATTTACTATATATGTGTTTATGTTTTACGATCCATCTCCTGTTAGGTTCCTATTATTATTAATACGTGGCGCATACATATATATATATATATGTATATATGAGTCGTGTATTTTAGTAATACGTGAACGACGACTAATAGATTTTAGAATCATAGAGGAACAAAGCGTCATTCTTTGGGAGTTTTAATTTATTTGTTGTGAACATATATGAATGTAATAAGTTTTGGAAGATATTAATTTCATTGTTTTTTTTTACATTTTTTATTTGATCTACGTGTTGCATGAATATATGCACCGTTAGATTATTCATATTCAAACTTTATTTAAGCATTTTTGGATTTTTGAATATGGTATCTGCACAGAAGACATCGTGTTTATATCTATTACTCCATTGATTTCAATACATATCTATGCATAAATTTAATATATATATATATATAATTTAAATTATATATTATAAAAGAAAAATCAAATATTCATATAGGTTCCTAGTTTCTACTTAATCGCACTATTTTAAACACAAAAATAAGTATAGAATAGAGCAAGCAGAGTATCATATCCATGAGGATTGATAAACGAAAACACACAGAGTAATTCATGTCGAGATCCAATTATTATCTAGGCAAACAAAATATAAATGTGATCGAATCAATGATAAACATAATAATAAACAAATGATAAAGAGAAGACTCCAGGGATAATGCACTGACACTAAATCAATTAACGGATTCGACAATTAAATCTTATTATCATATTTTAATCCTAATGCATGTGAAGGTTCGCATAAATAACCATATAGTCCCGGATAGGGCAGTCTATGATAGTGGGCTAATTTAATCCCTATCTCCGCTAGGTCTCAAGAGAATTAAATTAGCTACAAAACGCGTACAAAGAATATCCTCCTATAGTTCTCCTATCTCTGCTAGGTCTCAAGGGAAACATGTATTGTGATCTATGGGATCGGCTATGAATTCAATTACGGATAAGACATCAAAATCATAACTTGCATGCAATAATAGTGACCAATTATCAAAGCATGAGAATTAAAATCACAAATCACAAACAAACATAGGAAGGAAAATTAGGAATTAAAATGAATCCATTAATCAAAATAGGTCTTACAAAATCCCTAGAATTTCAAGGAGATTAGCCACACATAATGAAACTAGAAACTAAAGATAAACAAAATAGCATGAAAAACCCCTTTGTAGAACTCTTGATCTTCGGGTTGTCAATCCTTGATCGTGATTTCTCCTTCGGAATGTTGAAAACTAATCTAAAATTTGAGTCTAAGCAAAAACAATTGTTTGGAATGGAAAAGAAGTCTAGGGCTCTAGAATGAAGCCCTTATATAGTGTTTTGGGCATGAATGAGAGATAAGGTTGAAATCTCGTGGAAATAGCCGAAAAACGATAAAAGTGGGTGACTTCGGCAATCGCCGAAGTCATGCCTGAAAATCTCTAAGAATGGCGATCGCCGCCCGGGTCGCAATTCTTGCGGTAATCCCACGGCGAGCCGGCGCGATCGTCGTGCATTTCCTCTTGAGTTCGGCGACTGAGGCCCGGATCGCCGTGCATTTCCTCTTGAGTTCGGCGACTAAGGCCCAGATCGCCGAACTTGATGTTCTTTGACGTGGAGTTATTTTTTCGGGTCTTGTACACTTGGACTTCGACTCTCGGTCCAAATCTTGGCCCGTTACGCATCTTTGCACCTTGGTTACATCATTGGACTTCCAATCAACTCATTTATGCACCAAAACCTATAAAACATGACAAAACGTAAAAGGAACACAAAGTGCTAAAACAATAGAATTACGATACGAAATACTCTAAAATCCGATACAAGATGATATCAATCACATCAATAAAAGTATACAAAATGAGTGTTTATCACTACTTAAAAACTAGGTTTCATCTGATCCCGTTGAACTAAAAATTATGTAGTTTAATTACATATAATTTTTACAAGGTTCCTATAATTACATATACATATATGATAGATAGGGCATGCACTAACAATAATCAGTCAACAATAACATAAAGCATGGACCTAAGGACGGACTCAGAAATTCTATTAAAAGGAGGCGAACTTTTTCAAAATTAAAATTATATTAATTCATCAATAATATTTTACATTAATATCCCTATATTATAGAAGTAACATTATTATTCAAAAGGGATATTTATAAAAAATGCTCAGTTGTGCAACGTAAAATGAAAATTACCCACTTTATAAATAATACATAAAAAAATATCCAAAAAGCCTATAATAATATTAGATTCATGTGAGAAATAATTTAAACAATAACTTATTGTTATTCTATTATTAACTAACGTTCACATGACTCCAACTGTCTAACTAAACACTAAAAAATATTTTTGCAATCAAAAAATCATCTAGATATAAAAAAGTAAAACCCGGTCGTGAAATTCGGTCCCAAAATGAAAACCCGGTCGGTTTCACCTTGAGTTTTGCAAACACGACAGGATTTTCGGTTTAATTAAGACCCAATTTCACAACATGGTTTTAGTTCGTTAACCTTATAACACATTATTCGTGAAAACCACGGGTTTAGATTTCGCAATATCTCTTTCGTTTCGCCAAACAAACAAGTGATGTGATATTTGCTTTCATTCATTTCTTAATATATGTAGTATTATTGTATTTTAACTATATTAATTTCATTTGTCATATTAATTCCAAAAATATAAGAAAATAAATAATTAATATATTAAATTTCAAAAAACATTATAATTTATCAATAGTTGGAATGAATTAACAAAAAAAGGAGGCAAATCAAACTTTAACTAGGGGTATTTTAGGTACTTTACATTGGATACTTTTCCTATATTTTTTACAAAATGGACAATTTTCATTCTTTTTGTTAGAGAAGTGGGTATATTTCACATAACACCCTTATTCAAATGGACCGAATCAACTCTTAAAGTTTTTTAAATCGGAAAACTTAAGTTTTCCTCAACATCTCGTTTAATTGTTTTTTACTTCATTGGAGTAATTATTTATAACACATGTTTTTTGTTATCATTGAAAAAAAAGAATGAAATGTTTTATATTTCATTGTATTGATTTATAAAAAAAATAATATATATAATACAAGATCACTCTCAAATAAAAAAATATTTTTAAAAAAAAAATAAATATGAAGCATAAAAAAGCAACCATACGTTGCAATTAAGAGACAAATAGTTGAGATCATGTATAACCAATTTAATTGGATATTAATTAATTCTAAATCCCTAAATATTATGTACTATATAGCAAATTGAAATAATTAAATTAAAGAAAAAAATAAAGAACAATAAATATTTGCATATGAATTAAAATATAAAAAATAAATTAAATCTCACAGAATAATCACGTTCGAACTTATTAACCGATGTTGGAATAGAAGGGATTAGCCACAAATAATAATTAAATTAAAAAAAATAGAGTACTAAATAACATATAGAAAATCTAAAAGATATTTGAAAAAGGTTGGTGGTTGTGAAAAATAAAATAATTTCTCTAAATTGAAAGTTATGATGTGCGACTCAAATCTATAATAATAAACTAACAAAGTTAACATCTTTATATATAATAATAATTTAGTTAATGGGCCGAACCTCAATACAACTTGATAAAAAGTTTTGATAAAATATAAAGTAACAAATTACTCTCTCTATCCACCAATGTCGTTAATATTTTGTCATTTCGGTCCGTTCACCAATATTGTTAACACTTAAAACTTTTTTATTTTTTGAAACAAATTTTTACCTTTTTAACTTTAAATCAAAATCAAATAACACACAGAAATGACTCAATCTTCATTCACTATATTAAATACACTTTTTCATCTCCACTTACTATATTAAATAAATTTTTTTACACAAAGTCAAACTATTACATTAAAATTAATGTCAAGTCAAAACGTTAATGACATTCGTGGACGGAGGGAATATTTATATTATATTATATTATATATATATAAGTTTGAAATTTTGAGGGGGGCGGTGGCCACTACCAGCCACCTCGTCTCCATCTCTGATGGGCCCTTCATGAACATTGGTTGTTTCGACTTATTTTAAACTTTCAGTACGTGGCGTTGTTTAGACCAGACCCACTGTCCAATAAAGGGACTCAGTAACGGGTACGAGGAATATATCCAGCCGATATACTTCCAAGTTATTTTATTAAATTGCTCGCAAAAGAACGAGTTCGTTATGGATTAATAAGTTGACCCTAGTCGTATTCTCAAGGAAGGCTTAGCAGGGCAATTATATTCTTTGTTCGTAAAAACGGAAGCAATTAAAGAATTTGACTTGGATTTTTATAGCTAGGCGAAGAAAGTAAATAAGAGAGCAATTAAAGTCTAAACTAAGAACGATAATTAAATCTAATCTAGGAAAGTAAAGAACTTGAAGTTTGAAAATGAAAGAAGAACGGAAAGAAATCTGGAAATTAAAAAGATGAAAGGAATTGAAAGCACAAAACAAAACAAACGATAAAAGTAAATAAACAAAGCAATAATTAAAGGGAAATAAACGAACTTGAATTAATACTTGAAGTACGTCTAGAAACGACAATGAAAATCTGGAAATAACGGTGTTCGAATATTGTAAACGGCTAACTCCAAAATAAAGAACGGAACAAAAAATCCTATTTAGAATGCTAAGTCTCGACCCTTGACTGCGGGATCGAGACGACTAATAATAATAGAAATATGCTGGAAAACTAGTCTAGGAATTCGTGCCAAAAGGAGTCGGGACGAAGTGTGGAGAATTGTGATCTCCCGAATGAATAGCACAACGTGTCTTTTTATAGCGAGAGGAAACTCAGCGGTCTCTGGAAGTCACCGGGCGCTGACTAGGTTTGTTCCGAGTGGCGCTAGGGTTCGTTGCAACGGCCCGCGCAAAAAATGGGGAGTCAGCGACCGCTTAGGTAGGTCAGCGGCCGCTGACCTGTGTGCTGCGGCCTGGCACGGCCACTAGCTCGCGGGTGGCTTGGCGCTGGCTCAGTCTGGCAAGTCAGCGACCGCTGATCATGGGTCAGCGGCCCCTGACACGGTCTATTGCGTGTCCTTCGGCACACTTCTTCGTTTTCTCATCTTTTCTCGTTTCTTTTCCACTTTCGATGCTCGTTTAGGCCAATGATCCTGAAACATAAATCGGGCCAAAACATCACGGAACGAGGGAAAATAATATGAATAAAGCTATGAAAAACCTAAGTTTAGACTAACAAAATGAGACTAAACAACCCCTCCACACACAAAACTTTGCTTGTCCTCAAGCATAACTTAGTCTAAACTATCGCTAGGAAAAATCTAACCACGGCATGTGTTCTTGATAAGACTTCAAATCATTCCAAAATTGATCATCATATCAGCACATCATGTCACATAGAGATCATAGAAGTAAACAGACCATCTAGACTAGATTATAATCGATTCGAACAATGCAAAATAATGATGCATAAGACGTTATTGAGATCACATAATCGGCTAGAGTTTTTATCCATCTTAAATAGCGTATCTTTATCTTTTCTTTACTTTCTTTCAACATGAGGAATATTTAGGACAATCTTCACCGGGTGAGTACTCCGAATGATCGGATTTTCCCGGTGTGGTTTCCCATACCCATCTCTTTTATACATTTGTATTTTTGATTTAAGAGAGTGGGGTAGAATCCTTTTTATATTCCTATATTTTAATAACTTTTAAGAAAATCACTTAGAACAATGTCAAGTTATATGGTCATTGTCGCGAGGTATGAACAATTAGGGGTTTCCTAATGTATCCTCACGCGGTTTCCCGTGCTCATGGTTCCCGTAGGAGCAGAGACCTCTTGACAAAGTTCATTTAATAAAACACGGGTACGCAACAAGTGGTCATAAACAACTAGCAAATTGAATCAATCAATTTATATCATCATGCATCACTATTTTAATCATTCTACTAAGATCTATAATTCGGTCATAATGTTCTACACTTTCTTAGTTCATCTACGTTTCACAACATAAATCAATTCCAATCAATCAAGGAAATCAAATCATATCTCATTTCAAACATAAATCATGCTTCGATTTACCACGATATATAAAGACCAAGTAGCTCAAAAATAATCAAAATAAAACGACGAATGCACGCATAAAAAGACACCCTCCCCCTCCTATAAAAATAGAGCAATACCCTCATTGCGGAAAGTAAAGATTGAAAAAGTAGGGATAGAGAAACGTCCCTAATATGCGGCATTCGGGACAACAAACGGAAAGAAAACCTGCAAACATAAACTAAGAAAATAGAAAAATAAAAGTTTGCCGAAAAGGAAAAAAAATAGTAAAGGTACCTCAACAGTGAGACAAAGGCTCATTGTTGGTTAGGAGGAGGATAAGTTAAAATAGGGGAAATTTGGCAACTTCAGCGGTCGCTGAGTGAACTCTCGTAAACATGGTGAGCGGCGTTGGAAATTTTTACGTAACATAGGTCAGCGTCTGCTGACTAAGTGTGGCGCGGGGTGCTGGCGCGTAGAGGGTGCGCGATGGTCAGCGGTCGCTGACTTTGCCCTCGTCAAATCCGTCCTATTTTCTTCCGTGAATTGCGTTTGACTCAGTTTTTTCCCACTCGACGATACCTATGAACATAGAAAAAAATACCAAAAAATAAATAAGAGACTCAAAATCAAATAAAATAAAATAAAAAATGAAAAAAATGAAAAATGAAAAAAAAAACGAGCGTGGGTTGCCTCCCACAAAGCACTTTATTTTATCGTCGTTAGCTTGACGAGACCGCTCAATCAACCGGGAGCGTAAGAATTGGTATTCGACTCCACAACTTCGGGCATGTAGTCATTCTTGATGTAAGATCTCACCCGATGCCAATTTATTTTAAATGGCGGCTTCTCCTTCTTTAGATGTGGTATGTCATCCTTTGAATGTGGGATTTTCCGGAGAATGAGCCACCCTCTCTTAGGGGGTCTGATCTTATTAGGAGGTGTTACGGATTTGATGATTGGATGCATAAGGGCTCCCGCATAAGTGAGTGAATGAGCGTGACAAATTACGGTGTTTGGATGTCTCGGTCTCGGTGTAGGATGCTTAATTGGGTGAATCCAATTTCGTTTAGTGTCTTGTACTCCTTCAACTACCGTCACACGATCGGTCTCTTTATGTTTGGCCTTGTTGATATCTTGGGTGACTTCCTTTGTCTCACTAAAATCCTGTAACGTAGATTCCTCAAATAATGGATTAGTGAATTTAATAGAACATGCATCGATTAAGTTAACTAAGGTCGTGGGGTGGTCTTGTTGTGTGGAGAATGATACTTCCTCCTCAAGAACAGACATTGTAATGGTACCATTCTTGACATCTATGATGAAATTCGTGGTAGCCATAAAAGGTCGTCCAAGGAGTAGTGTATGCTCGACTCCATTCTCATGCACATCCCCTATCTCAAGAACAACAAAATCAATGGGAACGATTAATGGACCAATTTGAACAAGCACATCTTCAATTATTCCTTTAGGATGACGAATCGATCTATCCGCTAATTGTAAACTCATGCTAGTAGGTTTTAAATCTCCTACACCAAGTTGTTTAAAAATAGAATACGGCATAAGATTGATTCCCGCTCCTAAATCTAACATGCCAGAAGCTACCTTACCGTTACCTAACATGATATCAATAACGAAGCTACCTGGGTCGTGTCGTTTAGGAGGTAAAGACTTTTGCATGATTGTGCTTGCTACCTCGGAAATACTCACCAACTCTTGATCATCAAGTCTCTTCTTCGTTGATGTTACTTCTTTGAAAAATTTGACGTAAGATGAAATATTCTTGATCGCTTTGAGGAGTGGAACATTCACTGTTACTTTGGATAGCATCTTGTAAAGATCCGCAAACTGCTGCTCGCTTTTAACGTCCTTTAGCCTGCTAGGATAAGGAATAGGCGGAACGTATGGATCGACCGCCTTATGGAGCTTCTCGTAGGAGTGCTCTTTTTCCACTTCAGGTGGTAATTTGTCCATCGTGTTGATCTTATAACAAGATCTCATCTACATCTTCTTATCTACCACATTACCATCCCTTAGAACGGACACGGCTTGCACTTGATGGGGTTGTTGGCCTTGGGCAGGAATTTTGCCCGTTTGTTGGCCTTGCTGCAATTGATTGACAGCGCCAGAAATATGCCCTATAGCCGTCTCGAGGCGTTTAATAGTGGCATCTTGAGTCTCTCGAACCTTCTTGCTCTCTTGTATGAACGCGGCAAAACTATCCTCAATTGATGATTTTTGAGGAGGAGCGGGTGGATATTGCGGCATCGGTAGGGGATAGAATTGTTGTTGCGGTGGTGGATAGAACTGTTGTTGTGGCGGTGGAGGATAATATGACTGCTGCTGACATTAATATTGAGGTTGAAAGTTCGGATTAGGAGGGCGTCGGTTTTGGAAATTCTGGCCTCCTTGAGCTTGCGGCTTCCACCCCGTATTTGGATTTCTCCAATTATTTTGTTGAGGGGGAGGTTGCGGCGTGAATTCCTGAGCGGCATAGACCTCTGCTTTGCCCTCGGCCGTCATCTCTCCCATGTGTTGACAAACGTCCACCATGTGGCCAAAATCGCCACAAATACCGCATGGCTCAGGTGCAACTTGCAGAATGGATGGTGATGGGGGTCGGTTCATATTCAATTCTTGTAGCTCCCTCATCATATCCGCCATTTGTTTCTTGAGATCGGGGCTCGTAGTCACTGCGCTGGCTTCCATTCGTCTCGGGCGTGTGGATTTCTGATGCGAACTCGCAGCTAGGGTTTCGAAGATCTCATTCATCTCCTCCGCCGTCTTGACTGCAATATTTCCTCCCGCCGAACTGTCCACCATGAATTGAGTAGTCTGGAGCAAACCATCATAGAAAAATTGACAGAGCATCTCCGGTGCCATTTGATGGTGAGGACACTGTTGAAGTAGCTCTTGAAATCTCTCTCACGCCTCATGGAATGGCTCGTCGTGTGCTTGTGCAAAATTCATTATTTTAGTACGTACCGCTTGAGTTTTGTGATGCGGATAGTACTTCAACATGAATTTCTCACAAGCAGATCCCCAAGTGGTGAGTGTTCCAGATGGAAGAGATAATAACCAAGATTTGGCCTTATCCTTCAATGTGTAAGGGAAACACTTTAACTTGAGTTGATCCTCCGTCAGAGAGTGAAGCGGGAAAGTCTGCACCACCGTGCAATATTCTCAAATGAAAGTCAAAGCGTCCTCACTCGGGAGACCATGGTACGTCGGAAGTAGTGATTGATGGTGTGGCTTCAACTCATAATTTCGGACTGCGGTGTCGAGAACGATGGCTGAAGTAGAAGTTGTCCCGAACTTGGGCCTAGTGAAATCGCCCATATAACGCGGCCTCTCGTCCGCTCTCTCATTGGCCATCTCTTCGAATGAACGTGGAAGCGAAAATTTGTCAATGTGCTCAATGTCTTCTTCTACCGAGGCTAAGATAACACTTTTCTGATTTATGTTATCAATGAAGGGCGTCAAAGACTTTTTAGCACTGCGCCGACCTTGCATAAACAACACTCGACAAAAACGTTACGCGTACCACAATATAGAAGAAGAAAGTAAATATAGTAAATAAAATAAAATAAAAGGAAAAATAAAAAGAAAAAGAAAAATAACAATGAATTAAATCGCCTAAAGTCTTCCCCGGCAACGGTGCCAAAATTTGTTTCGACTTATTTTAAACTTTCAGTACGTGGCGTTGTTTAGACCAGACCCACTGTCCGATAAAGGGACTCAGTAACGGGTATGAGGAATATATCCAGTCGATATACTTCCAAATTATTTTATTAAATTGCTCGCAAGAGAACGAGTTCGTTATGGATTAATAAGTTGACCCTAGTCGTATTCTCAAGGAAGGCTTAGCAGCGCAATTATATTCTTTGTTCGTAAAAATGGAAGCAATTAAAGAATTTGACTAGGATTTTTATAGCTAGGCGAAGAAAGTAAATAAGAGAGCAATTAAAGTCTAAACTAAGAACGATAATTAAATCTAATCTAGGAAAGTAAAGAACTTGAAGTTTGAAAACGAAAGAAGAACGGAAAGAAATCTGGAAATTAAAAAGATGAAAGGAATTGAAAGCACAAAACAAAACAAACGATAAAAGTAAATAAACAAAGCAATAATTAAAGGGAAATAAACGAACTTGAATTAATACTTGAAGTACGTCTAGAAACGACAATGAAAATCTGGAAATAACGGTGTTCGAATGTTGTAAACGGCTAACTCCAAAATAAAGAACGGAATGAAAAATCCTACCTAGAATGCTAAGTCTCGACCTTTGACTGCGGGATCGAGACGACTAATAATAATAGAAATATGCTGGAAAACTAGTCTAGGAATTCGTGCCAAAAGGAGTCGGGACGAAGTGTGGAGAATTGTGATCTCCCGAATGAATGGCACGACATGTCTTTTTATAGCAAGAGGAAACTCAGCGGTCTCTGGAAGTCACCGGGCGCTGACTAGGTTTGTTCCGAGTGGCGCTAGGGTTCGTTGCAACGGCCCGCGCAAAAAATGGGGAGTCAGCGACCGTTTAGGTAGGTCAGCGGTCGCTGGCTCGCGGGTGGCTTGGCGCTGGCTCAGTTTGGCAAGTCAGCGACCGCTGATCATGGGTCAGCGGCCCCTAACACGGTCTGTCGCGTGTCCTTCGGCACACTTCTTCATTTTCTCGTCTTTTCTCGTTTCTTTTCCACTTTCGACGCTCGTTTAGGCCAATGATCCTGAAACATAAATCGGGCCAAAACATCACGGAAGGAGGGAAAATAATACGAATAAAGCTACGAAAAACCTAAGTTTAGACTAACAAAATGAGATTAAACATTGGCCAACGAAGAACATTTTATGTTTAAATTAGTAATTGGATATGGATAATAAATGGAACGAGGATGAAATAAACATAAAATGATAGATAAATATAAATGTAGTAGTTTCTTCACTATTAAAAATAATAAGTATCATTATTTTTACAAGATATATAAATTAATGATAATAAATGACCACAGGCACATCCATTTAAATTCTTTATAAAATTGTTGGATTTGATATGTCTCATAAAAAATGTAAGTATCCTTATAATAAATGAATTACCATAGGGTCTGCAAGTGAGGGTAATGAAGCTTATATATTATAAGGAAGTTAAAAGTGACAATGTGGATCCGCAAGTCAATCCTTCTGAATGATGCAGTTGTTCAGCTTCATCAATCTGGAGCTAAGCCCCATGCAACATTAGAGAAGAGAGGAAAATGAAAGTTCTCTCTCAACAAGTGTCTAAAAGATCTATGACATATGAAGGAGGGTGAAAGATTAATTTCGAAGGTTGAGATACAATATCATAGACTTGTAGTTGGCCTAAGATTTTCTATTGTCTAATCATGTGATATGTATCAATAGGAGAGTGACATGTATCATAATTAACGGTTTAACATTTAATATATGTGTTTTCCTTATATATACTCTAAATTATGATATTATAATCATATCACGCGTCACTCTCATATTAATGCAACATGAGATATCACATGATTATGTATAGATGATCTCATTCATAAATAAACTATTTTGATCACGAGTTTTTGTATTGTGTACACATGCACTTTATGTTCGTATTTTATTTTATTTATTTTGGAGTGAATTCATTTAAATATTTTTTAATATATGAATCATAGTATTTTTTTGGGAACCCCATGAGATTAATTTTGATCATGTTTATCGAAACTTATACTTAGATAATTTTCAATCTTAGGTAGTAAGGTCGATGTTAGGAATGATATTATCATATATAGCGCATGTCAAGCTCTCTCTTTGTAGTAAGACATGTTGATCAAAATTGTAATAAAATTGTGTTCCTCATTGAACTGACTTCGTTTAGCGCATGTCTAGCTCATTGATGTAATAAAACAAGTTGATCACATTGTAAAGTTCACATAAATTTATCAATCTTGTATATAATATCAACCTTAGCCTTAGTTCCTGCATCAACCTGGAAACTCAAGACTAAACGGCCTGATGAAGACTTATTATTCCAGCGAGTTGCCTACACTTAATGAAAGGGTTGCAACGATCTGCCTACGTATATCAAATTCAACCTATCATATGACATGTTAGGAGTCTTCCTCCAAGCTCTTTTTAGAAACCCAAAAATGAAGCTTAAAGAATATTCCCCTTAATGACAACCAAGGACGAATGTTTTATCCGTTTTTTGTCTCGTTTCTCTCTATATTAGTTCTATAAATGTTGATTATTGTCGTTCGATTTGATGCTTTGGACCTCTATATGTTACATTTTAGGTAAAGATCGACAAAAAGGAGTTAACAAGGCTCGAAAAGAGAAACGAGACGAAAAGACGAAGAGAAGATGAGAAATTCACTAAGGCCAAGCGTGGGGGTAGTGAACTCTACCCCGTAGCGAGCGCTACCTTGCATTATGGGGACGGACAGAGAGCAGGGGTAGCGACCGCTACCCCCTACCCCTTGCCTTGGAAGAAAAGACAGAGAGGGGGGCTAGCGAGCGCTACCCCCCTAGCGCCCGCTGGCCTCTTTCAAGCTGCGTCTAGGCAGAGAGCTAGGGTAGCGAGCGCTGACCCCTAGCGAGCTCTACCCTGGCGGGATTTTTCTCCCTTATTTAAACCTCCACGTGTGATATTTCAGACATGTTTTTACTTTCAATTCTAGGGTTTAGACCACGAGAGAAAACACCATAGTATAGATTTCTTATTCCTAGTTCGTTATTTTTCAATTTTCGCTTTGTGAATTCGTTCGTGATTCAAACCCGGAGACTTTTTAATGCATTGATTTTCCATTCAATTAGTAAGTTCTTATTGCTTTATGTTCCCTTTCTTCTTGCTCTTTTCTTGATTAATTTCCAATTCGTAATTCAAATTCTATTGATCATGTTAATTAATCAATCTGAGGCATGTTTAGATTTCTTTCCTTTAATTTCATGTTCTTAGATTTAGGATTTAATTGCTTTATTAATTCTCGCCTAGATAATTCGCACTTTCAATCCTTTAATTTAATTCGCCTAGATAAATTAATTAGAGTAGTTAAAAACCAAAACTCATTCTTTTACTATTGTATGTTTGGTAACGTAGATAAAGCCCTGTTTAGCCTTCCTTGAGAATACGACTAGGATCAGCTTATTAATCTATAACGAACTCGTTCTCTTGTGAGTAACTTAATAAAATAAGTTGAAACAACGAACCAATGGAAATGAAGTACTCCTACAATAGTTCAATGGCTAATTCCAACATTTAATATTGTCAAACGACTACTATTCAAATTGAATGTTTATAAATACTTTAAATATTTTCTAGAAAAACTACGGGAAATTCATGAAGAAAAAAATCTGTTAATAAATCTACAAAGGCCCTCACTCTAAAACTGGCACTCAAAAACCGACGAGATTTTCCAAGTTTGTTATCGAAAGATTTCAGATCCTAGAATATCGTTTCTAAGTCTAGTTAGAAATATCTCACGCTTAGAAATATGTTAGAACTCATTTATAGTCGTGTAATATATTTTAATTCATTGTTGTAATATTTCAGTGATATCTTCCACCATAGCTTTAGATATCTATATATATATTAAAGCAAAATCACTTTGCTTTCTTTTTCCCGCCTAAAATGCATGGTTCTTGCATTTATATATAAAGCTATCTGATTGCTCATTCTTGGAAGCTGAAATGTCTAATGCTTTTTTCTGATGCAGATTTGTAGAAAACATATAAAGCTATTTGATTGCTCATTCTTGGAAGCTGAACCATCTAATACTCTTTTTCTGATGCAGATTTAATGAAAACGAAATGGCCGCATAATGCCATTAATTATTTTCATCTATCATCTACTTTTTTTAACGTCGAAGTCAACATATTTGTTGCTACCACTCTCTGCATTTGCGCTCGATTTCTGCTCGGTGGATGCGGCGGCCTCTACCAAGACGCGACGGGGCTCACTCCGTTTGCGGATGTAAAAGAGAGTGTCGTAGATTTCATCGAGATCCTTCTCCGACGTGCCGAAATTACTGGCGCCGATGTTCGCGCGCATCACGATCGACGTGAGTAAGAGACACAGCGCCATCAGCTTCGCCTTGCGGAAGACGCGGTGGAGCGGGCCAAGAATGCGATCCAACATAGCGATTCGGATCCTTCGAGCTAGAAAAACCAAGAATCCTCACTATGGGTTTCAATTCCTACTGTTCACTCTCTCCATTTGGGCTGAAACGATTAATGAAGAAGGGAGAATGTAACCTGGGATCTTGGGTGAGGAGATGGGGATCTGAGGTTGGGATGTGGAAGCAAATAATTGGATTTAAACGGGATTTTTTGAAGGTAGTGTTGGTGTGGAGTGATGGAGAGATGGGAGGCACAAAACAGAGGAGACGAGAAGTGTAATATTTTAATAAATTTATTATTTTAATTAATTTTACTCATTGTTTCTATACATTTTAGTTTATAGACAATAATGTATATATCAAGAAATGAATATATATATATACATAGGAAATGAATTGTATATATATTCAATTTATTATTTGTATTACATGTGCATTACTTCAATAAGTAGTAATGTGCTATTACTTATTTTATACTTATATCAAAATTATTAATTTTCTTTTTTTCCCAAATAAACAATAGAATTATTGAAAACAAACAACATATTTTGAAATCATGTTTTAACAATCTTTTAATACATTCCATTGTGCAGCGCAACGCGCACAGGTTACTCTAGTTAAGCTTTATAAGAGAAGGAGATCAACTGCAACTATGACTGTAAGTTTGTAAAAGTCAGGACCTATAACTCGTGCACATATTCTAGTCAATTTAGATTGAATTTGTGGTTGATACTCAACCAATATAAATAAGAGAAAGGATTATATGATCTTTATTATTCTGCATTTGATATTAAGCACGTCTTATCTTTTCTGACATTGCATACTTACCATCTCATTCATCAATATTAATCAACCTTGTTAAGAAAACTTGAACTAAAGAAAATTATTTTTTTAAGTATAATGGAAATTAAATTAATCCAGCAACTTCCGTGCACGATGTCCATTAACATATCACATGTTTGACTAAGCAAGATAAGCTCACTCTTCGAGATTCTATCTGAACTGGATCAATTTGTCTTTTACTTGAACAATGTAAGTGAGTTTACTATTAAGCAAGTTGAACTCTTGATCAACCTTAATTTCAAAACAATCAATAAAGTTGCTACTGGTGTATTCTCTACACCCTCATATATCAATCTAGCTCTTCTTTGAACTAGCATACTTTATAATCATATTATGATCTAGTAAAATAACTTTCATGCAATCATAAAATAAATAATATATTGGTTTTTGATATATTACTATGTTTGCGGCATAAACAACAACAATAAGGATGATAATGGACGGATCTAGCTTTGTCCAGATTTAGATTTGAAAATTTTGGCTAGAGCTAGATTCCTCACATATCCATTGAATTCAAAAAATTGAGTTCCATGTCCATATCAATAAGATTCGAGAGTCACGGATCTTACTCAAATCCATACATTTTATTTGCTAAAATAAATTCTAAATAAAATGAAATTGACAATAAAAAAGTGATAATAATTTAAATTGTGGCCGGATCATGCAAAGCATTCGGGTTGTGTATATATATATATTTATTAAATATACTGGTACACGGGCCGGTTCCATACTCGTCTAGAAGCGCATTTGCTGCCTTCATGTCTCTGTGGATCATCTTTGGATCACATTGCTCGTGGAGATATAGCAGCCCTCTTGCCCACTGCAATTTTCTTCCTCATGATCCAATCCAGAGGCGGTTTTCCTGTCATTGTACGAAGTGCATGAGACTCGAAAATCTTATAATCATTAGATTATGTAAGAAGATATTATTCTTTAAAAATATCACAATATTAATTTGCTTGAATTACATCAGATTAAAGAAATATAATTTTATATATCTTCAAACAAATCAACTGCAGTTGAAATGGGCCCTACTGGAGTTAAGCACGATCAGAGTTGAGATTATTACATTAAAATGATCTTTGTAAGAAACCTAGGATCCTTCAAAATCTCTCAATCGTTATGTATATGTCCTAATTTACATAGCAACATCATTACATGAGATTAAATAAATTAACTGATATCTTGAAAAAACAATTGCAGTTGAAATGGGCCCCGTTGGAGATAAGCATTAGTAGTAAAGAGGTGAGGCCCACACATATGATAACAGATGATGATTTTTCTTGATTTCTTCGGTCATATTATAACTAATAAAGCAGCATACGATCCCAAAACCATACTAAGCCTCGATGCCACACTCCCATTAGACATATAAGGATACACAAGAAGTCTCTCGTTGGGGATGGGAGTAGCTAGCCTATAATTCGAAGCAAATTCCGATGAACTGCTAAGTTGATCATTTCTAGTTCTGTTCTGAACTGCGATTTTCCGGTAGTTCCCGACAAATCTTTCAGTCGTTTCAATGCTACAACCAAGCCGTCTCCCAACTTCCTCGAAACCTCCCACCCCAAGTATGTTCTTACAGCTGAAGTTGCCAGTAGCATGCTGCAGCTCTTTGAATGTTAGGTTCCTAAGGTTTCATAATCTTGTAAGATCAAGGTCAATTTCTTGCACATTTTGCCTATGCTCTAGTGCAATTACTAGTTTCCTCGAGTTGGTTATGCAAAATAAAAAAGGAAATGAGAGGTTTTGAGCTTTTGATGATTTCAAACAGAGAAATAATCATTAGAAACCTGAAAATTGATTTCTCTTTTGATTAGTTTAGGAAGCCCTTACTTTAGTTTTTGAATTTCACCATGCTCTCGGAGAATCTCACCAGAAAACAGCAGCAAACACTCTTTGTTTACCAAGTTCCATTCACAAAAGTAAAAAAATCAACTATGATCGATGTTTCTACCTTCTATTGTATTTTTATTTTTTTTTTGGTGGATTTCAATATTAATCCAACATATTGTAAACGTAAACAATTACTAGAGAAAATTAGTAGCTCAACTCAGATAAAGCTTATTTGTAAATCGCCTCGTGCTTTATAATGAACTCAATAATTCCACTGAACCTAGCTTGAGCCTTGTGAGAGTAAACTCAGCAGGCCCGCGTACCTGTTTGAGTTTATACTTAATTGTGCATGTTATACTAATTCTACGTGCCTCGTTTACAAGCCAAGGAAATATTATTTTCTCAATTGTCAAAGGTTCTTAATATTTCTCACAAAAAAATTAATGAGATCGAGTTTAAATACACATACGAAGTTTTGACAAGCCAAACTTCACCTCAAATATGATATTACTAGATATATGAGGCGTTTTGAGGCGTAATGTGACGTGTTGCTAGTACGTTTCGTCCCGACTCATGTATAGGAATTTTCTAAAATTTAATTATTTGGTGAGTCTTAAACCTAGTAGCAAGTTCCAAAATTGTATTGAAGCTTCTAGATAATGTCATACTCAAAGAATAATCTAGAACTTAGTAGAAGGTCCTAGAAGCTTAACAATGATCAAGAACATAGAATGATCTAGAAGCTTAACAATTATAATGAAGGTATTTGGTCATTCATTTATAATCGACAAATGATTTAATGAATAAAAGCTTGTCTAGGCTGTTCGAAATAGGTTTACAGTCACACACCCAACTTTTGTCTAGGTGGTGCCAATATGATATGACATGAAAATATATTATTTTTTCAAAAAGGTAAATATAAATACGTGAAAAATATGTTTATATTTATTAATTATTTATATATATATATTATATATATAAATATTATAAAAATTATAAAAGGACATAAATATGAAGTCTTATTCAAACTAAAATCTATTTAAATTCATTTAATTTCTATCTTTAATAACGTAAATGTACTAGAATAATATGAAAATTTTATAAATCTAACATATTACATAAATATGAAAATATGAACGCGAACTTAATTTAATTTCTATAAATATTCAGTCACTTTGTTGTATTTTCAGTCAACTAATTTTGACTATACCAAAATAAATATCCATTTTCCACGTATTTTTAACGTATTCATATTTAATACAAATTTTTCTAGGCTCACTTATCATTATAATTGAATTATTATAAAAATATTTAATTGAAGAAAATTTTATAAATAGTATTCAATGAAAAATAAAAATCAAACTAGATAATATAACAATACAGGATATAATTAAGAACAATTTCCTCACTTCGAAAGTGAGCTTCAAAATCACACGGTAAAAAACATATAATAACAATAAATGTGAAAAGATATTAAAATTTTAATGACTATTGAATTTGGAATACGAATAGTGGTGGTATTCATGGTTACAATTAGAACCATAACCGAACTGTCAATAAAATTGTATTCACGATTTTCAACTGAAACCATCCAAAGCAGTTCCAGATTTCAAACAGCCAATTCCGATTTTGATTCTAAATTATCTACCCTTAGGACCATCTTAAAAAAAATTATATTTTCATAAATTTACACATTAAAATGTAATTTAAGAGGTATAAATAATTATTTTATATAATATAACTATATAAAATTTGTTTTTAATTCGCCAATTTTATGGTCTCGGCCTAAATTAATATAAACAATAATTTTATATAATATAAGGAAATGTTATTCGAGTAAAGTAATATACCAACAAACCAAGTCTAGAAAAGCACTGTTTAGAATGGTGAACAATTTCAGTGCAAAACCAATCTTACATTTGAAAATTTGCAAAATTTTCCTACAGATGCAGCTGACCCAACCTCTCTACTTAATGCAGAGTTATAAATAATTACTCCATTTTCGCCAAGTCTGATGCATCACCACGATTTCAATAGCTTTAGTATAACATCAAGACAACCTCCATGAATTCAAGTCACCATCATTCTGAAATTAGCAAAAACTTAAATCACTAAAGTATATGTTAGGTTCGCAAAAGATCTTCAAGCATTATTGAACTTATATACAACACCATAACATCTACTTATATGAATTAACATCACAATCCTACCCTGGTAGTAATTGATTGGCACATTACTTACATGATTGGCAAAAACTTAAATCACTAAAGTTATAGCAACTTATAACATTAAGTAAAAAATTCGAATCACAATATGCAAAGACTATTCAAGAAGTTCGAAGAAGAAACATTTAATAACCGAGTAATGTATACTTTTTTTACATGCTTCACATCATCATTTAAAGACTTGTATAATTCATCAGATAAACATAAAAACTTGATAAAGTGAACAAGTAGAACTGCTTTCCTTTCATAATAATTAATGTCAAAAAATTGTTATTTGGCGTCTTCAACTCTACACAGTTTAGTGAAAATATTCAGAAGACACCTTGCTACTTTTTTATCATGGGAATTCACAGAATCGAGGATGTACAACTGTAAAGCCTAACCAAATAACTAATGCAAAGCAGATATTGCAGGTTGAAGAATAAGAAGCCCCACCTTTTTCGATGTTTCAAAAATCCTCGTCATTGGAGAAGTTGTCATCGCTATCTTGATCGTAAATATGATAGTCTTCATCATAGGCATCTATGTCCTGCATTTGATTGGCTCCAGCAAACCCAAAGGGAAAACTACCAAAAAGATCTTGTAGATAGTCCTTTGAGATATTATCATTTTCTATATCTAAACCAAGTGTATAGGATATGATGATCAGGTCCAACCGTCCAATACAATAAATATATGTGATTCACAATAAGAAACCAATCCATGGGAGAAAAGTTTAAAAATAAAGGCAAGCGAAACAACACACAAGATAGAAGCGAAAACGAAAAAATGCTGCAAGGATACATGTATCTGGTAGGGAGAAATTCCTCTCTGGCTCAGCCTGACACAAATACAAAGGTGAGTTAAAGAGAAGCAACATATCAATTATAAAGTGTCATTGATGCAACATGCATGATAGAGATCTGGTATAAATTCAGAAACATAAGAAATAAATTTTCACTTACTATATCGAGCGTCTCATCTATATCCACATTCTCACCAAAATTTTCATCTTCTATTTCATCTTCCTCATCTTCATCTTCTTCATCGTTAGTTTCTTTATCCTCAGTTTCTAATACTTCTGTAACATGGAAAAGCAAAACCATAATAATAAAAGAAACAAAATGAAGAGCAAAAATTCAATTCATTAGTTTAGTGACCTATATAAAGTGTAAGAAATATATTAATTAAATATCAGCACAAAGATTTAGGCATTTGCACATCATATTACCATGTAAAATTAGCATACTACTTCTATTGGGAAGCAACTTTGATATCTAATATTTTTAATGCTAATTAAAGAAAGATCACATATCCCTTCAAAAAGATTACAAAGAATGAGAAGCTAATCATCAATTTACTGATTTAAATTGAAGCTTTACCAGATTGTTTTGCCTTCTTATCCCTCATAGTAAGATGCAGTCTCTTCAATTTTTCGAAGCGATTAGTAATTGATCTCAACAAGGATTGTGCACCACGCTCAGGATATACTGACAGAAACCTTTGAGCAACACGTAATCGCAAGATGTCAAGCACCTGAGATGCAAACCAACCTGATTGCAGCTGCAAAACATACAGTATGTTATTCAAACACACTAATATTTAGCTTGGAAAAGTATTATATATATATATGTATACTGACAAATACCCTTTCAGAAGGACTATGAATAAGGAATGTGATATATTGAACAACAAGAAACATGCATTAAACAAATACATGAAATTTATGTTGCTAAAGTCTTCCCACAAATATATATATACACTTATGACTTAAGCTTCTTGATATCTAACTAAGAAACTACATAAGCACAGAAAATAAAGCTCCTAGATGCTTTCAGACACTTCATCTGCAAATAAACCAACTTCAATGTTTACAAGGACAAACTTCTCTAGTTATCTTTGCCTTAAAAATAAGTACATAGTGGAACTGAAACGATAATAATGGGTTTTCTCTAAAAAGTTTGGAATCATGTTTCCTTAAGAAAATACTTAATAGAGTAAATAAGTCATACAGAGCAGTCTTCAACACTGATAGGCTTTCTGATTTCTTGTTGAATATAGTCATCGCTGAGTTCAAAGAGTTGCAGGTAAATTTGAGCTTTACGAGGAAATACTTGGAATTCACATATATCCTTCCACGTACACTTCAATCTGCTCAAAAAAGACAAAAAATAAGCATATTACACCTGATTGTCAAAGAAGTATCAAATTGCACTATTTCAATTAACTGGAACAGCAAACAAAACTTCCTTGCTTAAATAATTTAGATATCTGCTGTACTACATGATTCCTACGAAGTATGTGTGGTTTATCCCAATTTTAAAATGGTTGGACTGAGAAGCAACAGATTATTTCACAATTTAAAATTATAAAACCCTGACATATAAGATATTTGATTAGTAGACATCCAAGTTATTAGGCAGAAGTTTGGAATTTCTTATTATTTCTAATTGGTACAAGAATTACAGTAGAGAGAGATCAAAATAGTTATGAGTTAAGAGTAATATAATCTGAATTTTAAAAAATAGACAATTTACTTACCCGGATACCATTTTGGTATCACAATAGGGCCGTAAGGAAGGAGGTACACGAAAGTCAGTCCTTTGGTATCTAATCAAGTAAACAACAGGAAATTAGCATTTGTATCACACGTATTTCCTAAAATAATAAACTTCATAGCACTGAAAGAGAGACAAGAAGTATATGAAATGCAATGACATAATAAACCTATCTTGAGTTGCAATCAAATTTAAGTTTTATTCTTTAACTTTTTGACTGTAACGACCGAAGAAACTCCCGAAGAAAAATAATGTTGCAAGTTACAATACTAAGGAAGAAAACACGGAATATAAGAAGCTCTTTGATCTCCCAATTTACGAGTCCTACCAAGCTAGCTCATAAAACCACCTCGTCCAATAAGAGGTGGTTCCAGCTACTCTAATAAATCTAAAGGCATTTCAAACATACATGATAGACCTATAATTAAGCAATTAATTATTTTCGCTTATCTTCTTAAACTACCTGCTATCTTCCACAAACTGGACCGAACTACACCTTCTTGACTTAATATTTGCACAATCAAGAGAAAGAACTTCTAAAGTTCAAATTCAATTGTTTATCAGCAGCGATCAAAAATCTGTAACACCTTCTAGAATGTAGAAAAATGCCTTTGCAAGTTGTGACTGTTGAAAAATGAAGCTATCAGATTACGATACTTACATGCGAGATTCAGGATCCTTGCGTGGATCATATCCTTTTCTTATCCAAAACCGTAAGAATGGCCCATTTGAGAAGTAATATGCTGCCAGAAAAAGAAGCCTGGAAATCCAAAATCAATCTGGATGAGCAAGTTGAGTCTGGCAAGGGAATTTTAATTCGGTGCAGATTACCAAACTGTCATTAAAAAAGGCACCTTTTCAGAACTCTTTCACTGACTTTCACACCTCGTTCAGCTAATGTTTCTTCTAATGAATATTTCACCCATATTGGACGTTCTTCAAACAATTCACACACAATTGTCTGCCACTGCCATAGATCAGAATCCCTGGCTATAGATTTTTCCCAATTTACTTTCTTAGGAATCTGTAAGAATGTTAAGTCCAAACAAAAGAAGAAGATGTAATATAAAGGGGCCTAAGATAAGTTGAATTATTGTATGATCTCGAGAGCCTTCTCTTCAAGAAGAAGTCAAGAAACATACTTAGAGTGTTTCATACAACATTTATAAAATAACGATCAGAATACTAAAATCAACATGTACACTATATTTACATGAACTTATTCGTCAAGGTTGAGATTCTTTGGCTAAA
Organism: Leonotis leonurus; assembly: GCA_026898415.1. Classification (NCBI taxonomy): domain Eukaryota; kingdom Viridiplantae; phylum Streptophyta; class Magnoliopsida; order Lamiales; family Lamiaceae; genus Leonotis; species Leonotis leonurus. Next base: position 154,215 of record JAPKLX010000051.1, on the reverse strand, counting down.
TGTAGATAAACAACAAATATATGAATAAATAAGGATATCTTTGATGTTGAAGTCAATGGCAAGACACTGATCTATCTCCACCTGCATCTAAGCGAATGAAGATATTCAAAATCTATATAAATAAGCAAACGTGTTAGGAGATACAGAAAACAAAATATATATATACACACACAAAAATAGGAAACAACCAAGATGATAATAGGTAAGACTGAATCTTGATAATCAAAGTAGCACCACATTATAGTACATGAGAATCTCAAACACTTCATTTGAAAACATTAGTTAGAATGATTGTATCTAAGGGCACGAAACAATCTTATGCAGTGTGTAGGGAAAAGAGCAAATGCAAGGGTTTCCACGCGGTGTCTCTATGGAATGATACTTGAGCTAGAATTCATCTAAAATGACCAATAGAAAAAGGACCAGAATTGAGATTTTAATATGATTTGCCAACTTATACTTTATGCACCTGTTATACCATTAGCAAGTAGTAGAACTAATTGTGTGGGTATATATGATGCAATTGCACATTGTTTGAAGGTAATCACACTAATATGAAACCATAGCATAAAGTAAATACATCAGAGTCGATCTCATGTAATGCAAGTCCTCAAATAAATAATTTATTTTCAAAAAAGTTATCTACCTCTGTACATCTGTGGACAACTGTCTCTTGTTTCTTTTTCAAACTCAGATCTCCAGATAATTTTAACCTGCATTACACAATCATGAAGCAGAAAAAATTAAGAAAGGGAACAAACTTTTCATGAATTGGAAGGCTACATTATGTATGAGACAAGTAAACAACACGACAAAAGTGATTAATTATCCCAAGTTATGTAATACTCTGTAAGAACGATACATAACATTTGTATATTGAATTCCTACCATTTGTGATAAATTCCTGCAGAAAGTAAGCTTAAAATGTGTGCAACAAAAACATTATGGAAAGCATTACAGAAATTCACAATCTGATGTAAATGGCAAATACTTGAGAAACTAATAAAATGATAGTATGTAGACGGACAATGCAGCATTGTCTACAAGATCATATAAGAAACACATCTCTAAATAAGAGCAAAGTCCACAATCAAATTTTGAGTTATTTGTCCACCTTGCTTGATGTCGAGTCTTCACAATTTGAAGAAAATATAACTCACGATTTAGGAAATACAAGCAAGAATCCTAGGAAACGGTAGGAGATAAAAAAAAATGGTAGCAAAGTAGCACAATTGCTTTTCATATTTGAGAGTCAAATAATGAGGATACCAATTTTCAAACAAAGAAAATGTAAGAATTAGACATACTTTTAGATGTACAAAAACAGAGATTCAATTATAAATCATTTATATCTGCTTGCCAAGTTCAAACTGTTGCAATAGTTTTCTCGGTCAATAGCCATAAGAAAAGTTGCAAGATAGTCTTTTGTCTTGACAGTCAATTGTAGAAAACCCTTATTTAGAACAAAAAAAAACTTCTATAATTATGAGATTATATGTAAAAGTTCTCACAAAGAATGTAGGAGATTCAACAAAATTACATTTTAGAATTGAGAACAAATAATATCCTGTTACAGCAAAATAAAGACTAAACAAAGCAAAAGCATCTTACATCATTTTTTCTGGAAGATCCTTCAATGAAAAAAGTGGTGGCACTAAAATCATTAAATCGTCCTGATCAACATCGAACAGATCACCCTTTCCTATAATGAGTTTAAAAGTGAGACATTGAAGAACAACTGCAATTTTATGAAAAAACTCAATATCAAGAAAGAAGCCGACCTGATTCAGCTTCCATATCAACCAATTTCCTTTTCTTTCTTCGATTTGCATCAGCATGAACAGCAAGAACATGCTGGTAATCCACCATTCCTACAAAAAATAAAACAAAGGCGGAATAAGAATAATGTAATTGAAAGAATTTACTTTATATAGTGAATGTGAAATAAGATGATAAATATGAAAACAATTTCACCATTGAAGTGATATTCCTCTGATACCCTTGCCACGATATTAGCAGAAAGCTGTCTTCGAGGCCCCACATCTGAAGAATCCAAGATAGATTCACAGTTGGGACGGATGATATCCTCATTAAGATGAAGTGAATCTGCTGGTGCATGTACAGAGATTCTGTTGTGGTCAATAATATTTGACATGTCCTTAACTTTCTTTTTGGAAATTTTTAAGAGGAATTTATTGCAAGGCTGAAGTTCTCCAAATACTGGATGTGAATATGGATCTTCAGGACGAAAATACAACTCCAACTTTTTTGACTTATCAGCACGAACCTGGAATATAGAGACCAATATTTGAATGTAAAAAGGCAAAATAAGGTCTCATTCATATTTTTAATGAATTTCTAATTATTTGAAGAGACAAAATAAACAACAGCGCAACTACGAAATCTAGCTATGACCAGGATTTAAAAAATATAAGATTAGAAAGTATAATATTTGTGCTGATCCACCTAGCATCATAATTGAATTATTATAAGAATATATAATTGAAGAGAATTTCATTGATAATATTCAATGAAAAATAAAACATTTCGTAATCAGCTCACACTAGCATCAAGGTTTGCAAGTGACTATACAAGCATATAACCAACTCAAAAAAGAAAGTAGTACACTTTTGAAAACTGAACTCGATAACATAGACAACACAGGATTTAGTTACAAACAATTTACTCAATTGGAAAGTGAGCTTCAATATCATACCTTGTGAATTTGCTGCAATCCTCCCAAAGTATCGATTGCACGCTCATTAGAAGAATAACCAGGGTAATGAACTACAAAGGTGTCGTTTCTGATGGGTAGAACACCCGAAATCGAACCATCTTCAATGACCCCCATCTCTAACACATCATAATCAATAAATCAATATACTTCATATATTAACAATGTTTCTTAATCCCTAAAACTTCAACAATTTTTGATAAGGATGGTATTTACTCCCAATGTACATGTAAGTCAGTCGTTGTTATGACGAGCATAAAGATTGGGCGACAAAAATAATTAAATGTACAAGTATTTTTTGACACATTCAAAACATGTTTAAGATTAGTATCCATTAAGAACTTATAGCTCAAGCCTTAGATAATAACTTCTCAACCAAATCAACATCAAATATCATCAAGTGGAAACAATCTCATTATAACTCACAGAAAGCTCAAATTTTCAGAATAAACATGCTAAGATTAAGGAATAGTTAGAATGAGCGTAAGCTAAACTACTAAGAAGTCGAAATAATAAACAAAATTAAGGAAAAGAGAGAAGGTTATAATTGAATGGTACCTGCTGCGAGTGTTTTGTAATGCCCCGCTCTTTTATTTTAAGTAACGAAACTTTGCGATAAGAAAATTTCGTTGAAAGTTCTAGATGATCGATTAACTAATCGATAATAGTAACTCATGTATGCCCAATTAGAATTTAAAATCATAATAAATATAATGATTGTTAATCCTAGGAGTAACTTTTTTATTCGAGAAGTCGAGATTAATTAAACATTACGAAAGATACCAAAGTGTAGACTCTTAAAGATAGACATATTACAGATTAAAATATGTAAAGCTGAAGACCAATTTTAGGCTTATATGCCATCCATGTTCTGAACCCAATATAAACCCCAAGACATAAACTTAGAACTGAAATTATGAACCTTAAGTAAGCAAACATAACATAGACATGTTTCACAAAAATTTACCTAAAGACACCAGCAACAAACAAGACTGAAGATCTAAAATGAATTAGGCATATGCAAAAAAATCAGAATGCAAAAAGGAAAATAATGAGTTGTACAATACCACCCGGTCACAGTTAATCGACTGGAATATTCACAGGGTACCCCAACCATAGCAAACCTCAGTACCTTGAACCCGATAAGCTCCAGAAATACACTTAGTCTAAATGCAGAAGTTAAAACAATTTGGTGATAAACAGAAGCCTTTAAAGACTGAATATTTTCAGAACAATAAAGAAAAATGAGAATTGATTATTAATACAATTCTATCCAGATTCTATTATAGACAATCAGTTCAAAAGAACAATAAAAAATAAAGGATTAAAACAAGTAGAGACTAAAAATCAGAACCTAGTTAGAGATTATAGTTTCTGAAATAAAAATCAGATTCTGAAATTTATAAAAAAAAAATATATATATAAGGTTTATTTCCCTTATGCACAACTCTAACCAAGATAAAAACATGCAGAGTTAATGAACAAGAAATATAAGAAATTTTAGAAAATAAATAACAATAAAAAAAAAAACTAGAAATTGAAGAAGAGATATAGAGAAAGGAGAAGTTATACCTGAGGAGGGATGACTGCCGGCGACGGTTGCAGTATTGCGGCGGTGAACTTTGCGCCGTTCAGTCGAGGGAAGTACCGAGGTTGCCGCCGAGGGTTAACCGAGAGAAATTAAGGGAGAGGTGGAGAAATTGTGTTGCAGTAGTTAGAGGAAAATAGATAGCAAGAGAAAGGAGAAGGTATATGTGTATAATCGAGAGAGAGATAGAGAGCAGCCGTGAGCGGCGGCGGCTTCAGGGGGAGCGCCGGCGAGAGACCGAGAGAGGCAGAGAGGGCAGAGAGCGACGGGAGAGACGGTGAGAAGAGACAAGAGAGCCAAATTAAGTCCATGGGCCGGGTTTTAATTCATTACGAGCCGAAGTAATAGAAATCAAACCGGTTGAGAATTATCAAATGGGCCGAGTTAATTTAATTAGTATGGAAATCTTCAGTTTGAATTTAATGAAATTAAATCAGCATGGGCCAATTTATTTAAACTGTTGGATCAGATTGTTAATTAAATGAATTGGGTAATTAATATTTAGATTGGGCCTGCATAATTAAATAATTGGATTATGTTTAAAGTATCAAATTAGTAGTATTTTTTTTAATCGAGTATTAGTTAACAAGAGCAAGAAAATCCTAAGGGTACTACTTCGCCAACACAATAAACATCTCCACTTTGAGTAAAATTAGATATAGAATAAATTCAACAAGTTAGAATAGCAGATTTACCTTGATTTGCTGAATCGGAGCTTCAGCGTGCGCGATGAAGAAGATGAACACACAAGTAGCGGCGGTGTGTGATGTAGGGTTTTTCTGCACTTTCTTCCTTTCTTTTCGGTTGTGTTTTTCCTTTTTTTGTAATTTCTAAAGCAACATTAGTTTTAGAAGTTTGGGCGATACTGCACAGTTGTATGGACTAATTATTTGGTTTTCTGTTTTACCAGAACGTTTGCCCGTATGATGCAGGTCATTTTTATAGTCCAGTGAAATAATAGAAGATATAATGTTTGCAGGTTTAATTATGAATAATAGATGTTTAAATGTATTTCACATAATATATAAGATTTATAAAAAAAAAGTTTTGAAATAGTTTCTAATGATTTTCACGTAAAAAAGATATGAAAAAAGATCTCAATCATCAATTTTAATAAATTAATGGTTGTGATCTTTTCTACAAATTAAATTTCATTTTAAAAATTAATTTAAATAATGAAAAATATTTAAATGTAATTTAATCAATCACAACTCTTATTCTAGATAAATTGATGATCTAAATTTATTTTTATTTATCACACATAATTTTTTTATGTAGATATAATATATATATATATATATAGATAGATAGATCGACCTTTCTCCTTATGTGTCCAATTCCACATAGACACGTTTATTTCTGCAAACTCACATCTTCATTGTCTAAGTTAACTTCCACTATTATATTATTGCCCTCAAAATTCATTTCCAAAAACTAATTAGTCCAATTTCAGATTTATGAGTCAGTCCTCTCAGAGTGCTATTGCAAAGACTACTATAAGGTATATGTTATATTCAATAATGCAAAAGTATTGATGCAAACACTTTGTTGATCAAGGTCATCCATCCTCTACATGCTATTTGAAGCCATGATAAGAGACGGCTGCACCAACAATTTATTGAAGTGGCGCCATTTTCATTTATCTGTACTTGATCAAGCTTCATGACTTGGCATTTTTATTATAAATGCCATGAATAATCGAAATACTAAAATCAATTAAAAAGACCGGCCACCAATGTATTATCATCCAAAATTAGAAGGAAAATGGACCAATGTTAGTAATAGTGTAATGGTAAGTTTTATAGTATTAATATTTAAAACCTTTAAACTAGTCTATTCATAACCACAAAAATGTTTAAAAAGAGATTAACTATTTTGGATAAAACAATCTAAATTGTTCACTTGAAGAAACGTGAAAGCACTAATAAAAATTGCCTAAAACAAAACATAGACACTATAACTTAAAAATTAAGACTTTGATAAAAATAAAAAGTTCATATTACCTTGTGGATAGGGGTGAGAATCGGGACGGGACCGGGAGTCCCGGTCCCGATCCCGAAGTCCCGGTCCCGAAAAATGATAAATTTTTGGTCCCGGTCCCGATCGGGATTTCGGGACTCCCGAGTCCCGAAATTGGAAAATTTCAAGTCCCGGTCCCGAAAAATTAAGTCCCGATTAGTCCCAAATGGTCCCAAAATTCCGAACGGGACCAAAATTTCCCGATCGGGACCAAATTTTCCGAATTTTAAAAATTAATTTCGGGACATCGGAAGTCCCAATCGGGATTCGGGACTCCCGAGTCCCAAAAATTTTCAATTGTCAGGTCCCAGTCCCGGAAATTTCGGGACTCGGGGTCCCAAATCCCGACGGGACTTGGGACGAGACCGGGATTTTCCTAGGTCCCGGTCCCAAATTCTCACCCCTACTTGTGGACATAAAATGTATTCATACATTCAAATTACCTTTTCCACTGATTTTCTTACATTGCTCTATTCTCATTTGTTCACTGTTGTTTAAATTTTCTGGCATTTATCATTATACCACTTCCAATATGCATGTGTTATGTTGCAGCCTCCTAAATTGATTTAATGCAAATGCAACCACAATCCAAAAATCAACACGTGCTCAGAATGAAGATGGAAATGAGTTTGTTAATCAGACGGGTGTAGCAGATTAGTTTGGTGAAATATCGAAGAAGTTCCACCTGGTTCATGGCGAAAATGGCCATAATCTCCTATACGAGCTCCTATCAACAAAGATGATGCTCCGTCTGGTTCGATGCATAGAGATCGTGAAGATGATGACATCGACGAAATTAATTCGGCGGAGTCAGAACCTGATGCATTTGATACAGATTCTGAAGAGAATATAATGAAGTTTACTTTTGCTAATTGTGTTGTATGCATACGACAACATGATGGTTTTGCTAGATTGCTAGAAATGGTGCATCAAACACCAAAATTTGCAGGTTGTTGAAGAAGAGGAATTGAATCCAGATGAATTGAAAAATTGGTTGGTGCATGTGATTCTGTTGACGGATAGAAGCTTCACTCGTGGCATGTGAAGAAGACCCGAACCAAATATTAAAGTTAGAGAAAAATATCATATACGACACAAAAGATCAATTGATAGTTGTTGTCGGCTTGTGGCACATGGAACGAGGCATGCAATATCGAACATATAAGTCTGATAACACTCGATTAGTGCTTTTTTGTTCACTTTCTGAGAAGAAATGTATTTTCGAGCTTCGTGCTTCTAGATCGGGTTATGATACAAATCAGTCTTGGAGAGTTTACAAGTTTAATGATAAGCAAGAAATGAGGTACTAATTCAACAGTACCTCAAAACCCTCACAAGATGTTTAATATGAGGCACACTAAAGCATGCAAATGTAATTGAACGTGCGTTTGGAGTGATGAAGATGCGGTGGGGTATTCTACGGAGTGCATGTTATTATCCAACAAAGATGCAAAATAGGCTTATTATGGCATGCTTTCTCCTTCACAACTTTATCCGATTGGAGATGGTGGTCGATCTAATTGAAGAGGTAATGAATAGGTTAAACGCGGTTGAAGACGACGAGATCGATGATGCACCTGACTACGTAGATTATGTTGAAGCAACACCGGGATGGAACCAAAAGAGGGAAGACCTTGCACAGCTAATGTGGCAGAGTTAAGTTTGCTCAATACCATGCCTAAGAGATGGGTGTCGTAGAGAAAATATAGATCTGGATTAAATGGTTGTAGGACCAAACTACATTATTATTTTTATTGTGTGATGATATTATTTCAGTTTGCTCAGAATCGAAGATACTCTAATCTAGCTTCATACCCTTCCATATGTCCAAGCGCTCCGCTTTGAATGCCACTAGCTCACAAACCACAAACCGATTTTCAAGTGATAAACCTGGTATCGCCCCAAGCTGCTCAAATGTTTCCTGCCTTGCAGAAGACATATCAAACTCGTAGCCTATGCGGTTTGCTAGGTGTCGAGTCTGCTATTAGTTGAGTGGGTCATCTCGCTCAACATTTCACAAACGCCTTCTAGTTCATCATTCAGCTTTCGCTTTTTAGGATTCTTTTTCGATGGTTGCTAATCTTTATCACTTTGCGAGACCCTATCATACTCAATATCATTTGTATCTTCTTCACTTCCAAAGTAGTTGTCTGAATCTGGCATTCCGTCATGCAACTGTTGTTTTTCCTTATATATTTCGTTACAGGCTTCAACATAATCTTCTACCTTCTCTCCCGTCGCTCGGTCTTTCTCGAATATTTCCTTCCAATCCTCATAATATGGCCTCACCTTATAACGCATTATACAAGCATTTGCATCGATCTAACACAAAAAAATAAAAAATCTAGAACAAGAATAATATCCCAACAATAAACCATATCTCATATAGTGAGTAAGATATCTGATAACATTATAATATAGTGAAGTGCCAATAAATTTAGTTACACACTATCCATATAAGAACCCGCAACATGTAATCTTAAACATAAATTTGACAGAATTCAGTAAATAAATTTATTTAAAAGGGGGAGAATTAATAGTAAAATCACATTTAAACTCATAGTTAATCGAACAAAATTGATAAAATTAATTGGACAAATTTAGCAAATTCAGTATAATAGATCTTTACATTCAGGAGCAAAAACAATACATTTGTTTGAATTGATTTATCACATCTATTCAAAATACACATATTACCTCAAGAATAATAGTCAAGTCACATTAAAACTCATCGTTGAATGAATCCACTATTTAAGTTACCTTCACAATCTGATCCAATTGATCATCTTCGCATTCTATCATGTGATTTCCATGCAAATTGAATCCAACTCCGCTTCGGCTCATTATTTGCGTGAGAGAGTAATAACCATTTTTCCAGCTTGAGAGCTTGGAGTTGATGTGAGGCATAGCCTTTAGATCCATTGCTGGAAAATCCTTTTGCAAAGCTTCCTCAAGCTTTTTCAGATATCCTGCTCGAAAATCGTTGTCGGACTCCCACCCATTAGAAATCAGTTCTTTCAACGAGGCAATTAGTGTTCCCTCTTCCTTGAGAGTCCAAGTACGCCGATTCCTATATGTTCTCTTACTCGTCTCCCCTTAACCACTGCTCACTGTTTGAAAAACAATTGAAAAAACAAACCAATAGATTAGTTTTATAGTTCAAGAGTTACTTACATTGGAATATAACAAATTCATTTGAAATGTAACAATAGAATATCTTCTTGAGTTGAAGTCATGTTTCGATTGTTTTTTGGTTTCCTAATAATTGCATTTTTAGGAAGCGTTAACAATATTAGATTCAAATTAACAACAATACATTTGTTGCTCACAAATTCGTGAGTATATAACTCATACATTCAACTACTTATATCTTGTGAATTTTGTGTACACTTTCTCATTAATAAGCAGGGATCTTTTTGTGAACAAAAGATCATGAGAAAGTGTCCAGTAATGAGGCCTAACTTAAAGTAGATTTCAAATTCAATGTAACTTTAAATCTCATTTACTTATTCAACCTCTCCATAAACAGATCTCTGCACCATAAACTCCATCAATTCTCTCAACAAATGAATAACAACAAAAATAATTCAGAATCCTACAAAAGCAGTCAGAACCATACGAAAATTTACTCGTTCCGCAGCCATTGCGCTCCGCTCGAGTCCAAGACCAAAATCAAGAGCAAACCCAACTCTCATTATCAAGAAGAAGATGAAATGCAACCCGCAACATCTATTTCTTCCAATTTTTATGAGAAATTTCTCATCTTGAGCCCTGATTTCTACCAGATTGATGCCCTTGACTTTGCTCCTCACTTGTTGGGGAAGTATCTCAAGAAAGATGACGTCGTTCTCCAAATAACTGCGGAAAGTTGGTGCATTTGTGTTGTGTGAGAAAGAGAAAGAAATATGGCTATGTGGATTGTTTTGAGACTAATTATAGTTTCTGAATTTCACGTGTTTAATGAAAGGGTAAAACTATGGAGAATATGAAGAAGACAGAAAATACAGGAGGGAGGGAAGGGGTTAATTTGGAAGAAAATGTTTTACAATTTTACTGTTGAAAAATGACAAGTTATCTCCTCAAATTGATGGGTTACCATTTATTGACCAAATAGTGAAAATTTGTATTATCACGGGCTACCCGCTTTTATAAAAATTCTACCAAACACTGAAACAATCCAAGTTAGCTTTCCTATCTACTCAAAAAAAAGCCTACCAAACATCCCCCTGAGATGTTGATGTTAAAAATAGTTCCAACTTTTAAGATTTCTATGAATATTTTAAAGTTAAATTTTAATTGTGATCAATTTTACTACAACACTTTTTGGTACATCAATGATAGTAAAACTATTTAAATAATTTATAACTTATTTTGGAATTTTGTAGTATTTTGTATGAATTATAATGTTATTCTAATCAATTATTGTAATGTGATTAATTTAGATTATTATCATGATTTTATTATTAATTTTAATATATATATATATAATTTATTTTTTAAAAAATAAAATACATTAAATTGAGTTGGACCCATTCACCTGACAGATATTATGGATATGAATGCGAATCTCAATTTTTAAGATCCAATAAATTTAGTTGGATCTAGACTCAAATAAACTGAATCCGAATCTAGTGCAAATTCCAGTAGATTACCATCCTTACCCCAAACTAAGGGTGTCACAGTACGGTATACCTTACTAAAATCGTCATACCTTATACCTTACCTTTATCTTCGGTATGAAAAATTTCATACTGTTACCTTACCATAATTTTCGGTATACCTTACTTTCGGTATGACATTTTTACATACATATACCTTACCTTATTTCGGTATAATAACATATGTGCATATATAAAGCATAATGAACGACACCTTAAATAACATTAAACATATAAAAAAAATACAAAGTATTATTTTATAATAACATAATTTTCGAGATTAACCACTAATATCATATAATTAATTACTAAAAGATTAACTAATTTTATTATTATATTGTTATATATGTACTAGATTTAAATATATGAATCATTTTCTTATTAATTGGTCATATATGCGTGATATAATATACTAACAAATTAAGTTATTTTCATTAATTATATATTACAATTTATATTATATTTAAAATCAAGTAGACATAGTTATATTATCATATAAAACAATTTATTTTTATTTTATTATAATTATTTAGATTGATGTGCTAGTTTTAAAAAATAATTTAGTAAAATTATATCACAACTATTTAGTTATGTAACAAAAAATTATGTCTTATTCAATGTTTTCAATTATCAACAAACTCACGTATTTTATAATTTTTCACTAATATTTATTAACTATAATTAATAATTTATAAATTATTTATTTTGTTATAATTAAAATTGAATATATATATGTACATATAATTTTATATACACAAAAACAACAATATATATCATTTTTTTCCATTATATAATACGGTACGGTATATGACGGTATACCTCGGTATTTGGAAAACTCATACCTTTACCTTACCGAAAAGTTCGGTACGGTATCATACCTTACCAAAAATTCCTGTATACCTTATATTCGGTATTTTGAAGTATTTTTCGATACGGTTTGCACGGTATAACGTTTTTTCGGTAAATTTTGACAGTCCTACCCCAGACTATTAAAAAAAAGACTCAATGCAATCAGTTCCAAAATTCAAACATTAACATTAAAAGCTGGCGCCCAACATAATATACATTCGAAACTTTCAAACTACAAAAAGTAAATTATTCAAATTTCACATTAAATCAAAAGTTAAAAGCAGCCGCATTCCTAAAACTAGAACAATACATTTCGTGAGCAAAAAATCACAAAAGCAAAATGCAAAAGAATAACGGTAAATTATCTTGATATCATTACAACATTAGCACTTTCAAAAACTATACCATTAGAGATTTAGCAGTTGGTGGAAAAAAGGAAAAAACACACATTAGGGAGATGGATTCATTTTGGGATGACCAAAGCTCATGCTAGTGCATTAAAACTAGATTTGACAGTTGCAAATAACCTTTTTAGGTTGAGATTTTCTCTTGAAGCTAAGAGTTCAAATCTGAATATTTTAAAGTTCAAGAGTATGTTTAAGGTTGTCCATGTAGTTTAATTTAATGTAATACAATTCTTTTAAAATCATGTTTATCTGTGCGGTTTGCATGACATTATGTAATACGACGTATATTTTACTTAGCAGTAGCACAATTGATAATATATTTTTAGGTGAAATTTATCTTGTAATAAAAGAATTATCGATTAACTATGTTAGAAATTTTCCTGGCATGAACTAGGTTAGAAACTTATTTTGGTAAGGTAATTTTTTGTCTCTTGAGTAATTGAGAAGTTTTACCATTATTCATTTGAAAATAAGTGATACAATCTTTGTAATTAGATAATTATTAACATTTCATTTATATAACTATAAAATAATACTAAAAAGGTATTTAATAAAATTTCAAATGCAAGAATAAGTCTTTTAAGATTAAAACATCGTCGATCGCAATTAATATTCCGTCTTATCTCATTAATAATGAACTTCTTTAACTAAAATTGTAAGAATTTTTTAGTGAAAATGTGTACTTCTTAATGGGATAAAGTGAATGAAAACATTATTTTTATCACACGTGATTTATACTACAAATATTACTAGGCAAAGAAAGTGGTTTGAAAAGGAAAAGTACATCAAATCTTGTAAATGACAGAATAGATTTTGGGGAAAAGTACTACAAATCTTGTAAATGATAGAATGGTGGGAGAAAATAAAAGAAATGAACTATACAAAATAGTAAAAATATTATAAAAGATACTCTCTGTCCCACTAAGTTTGATACAATTCTCTTATTTGGACATCCTACTAGCTTACCACATTCCTAAAATAGTAAAAATTTGCGGTGTGGACCTTACCACCTTTATCACTCTTACACTACTTTATACACGCTCCTTAATAACAGTGTCCAAAAGTTTTGTGCCATGCTTATTGAGACGGAGGAAGTATATAATATTTATTAATATAATAATATTTAAATTATAATTTCTCCGTCCCCCAAAATAGTTTACATTTTGTCATTTTAGGATGTCCACGAAAATATTTTACATTTGAAACTTTTATTTTATAGCAAGTGGATACATCACACTCACTACACACAACTTAATTTAAAACAATACTTTAAGTTGAGACTCAAACTCCACTAATTACTCACAATCAATTTAAAACAATATATGAAGTGAGCCTCTAACTCCATTCACTACACATTCTAATTAAAGTCAAAACACAATATTAAAACCCGTGTTGGGTCAAACCGTAAGCCATTTTCATGGATAGAGAGAGTAGTTATTTATAAATTTATTGTACTAAATTACCCTTAAAAATATTTTTTTACATTTCTGAATATGAATGGTAGCACTCATACATAATATTCAGTTTTATTAAACTGTATATGCATATGAATCGTATGAATGGATATTATTCATACATTTTGCAACAAATAAAAATTTTGAGTACTTATTTATCATATCTTTTTTATTAATGAAAAGTAGAGGAAGAAAAATACAATGTACCACAAATACTAGAATATTGTAGGTAAAAAGAAAAAATACAACATCCTATAAAATGAGAAGGATCACTCATCCTAGAATTAAAATCAATGTCTTTCGGTCTTCCACATCTATTTTTGCACTAACTCCACAATCTATTTAAAATCGATTTCAAGAAGCTCATTTTTCGACGCTTTGCGTCAACTACACAATATATTCTTTATTTCAAATATCGTTTTCTATTCGCCAAATGAATGAACATGTGATAACATACATACGCCTCTAATCACTTTCTTATTTGAAATAACACCAACCAAACAAACAATGAATGTTGACTTCTTTTCTTTACACGTTACTCCCGACTCCAAACCGCATAGGAATAAATCAGATCTCTGCAATTGATCTCCGCAAATTTGATTCCATAAAAGTAAATAGCCATTTAAATTATAACACATTAATTTACGAATTTGTTGTTTGTTTTGTATTTTAGTTAATCCCACAAATTTATCACCTAATTTTTTTTAGTGAATAAACATCTCCATTTTATATACACAATTTAATTCAATTTGAAAATTTTCAAATATAAATAATTTATTTTTACAAAGTTCATAAAAATAACAAAATATAAACTAGTGTAGTACTCCTCCGGCTCATTTTACTTCACGTTTCATTATTATAATACACTCGTATGAATATAAAATGTGTCAAGTAAAGTGGATCGGAGGGAGTACTGTTTAATAAATAATTAAATTCAAACTGAAGCCGGTACATATTTTAAATCAAACTATTCTCATAAAACAAAATGACGGATAATACTGTAAATTAGGTTTGTGTTTGTGATTTAATTTGGAGCTTTCCATAAACAAACTAGAGTTAAATAATATATAGACGTTTAATGGAAGAGTTGAAACCAAATTTGATTCTTTATATAATCTGAGTTCCACAGAGACGAAGCATGTGTCGACAGTAGGACATGGCGAATCCATCTTCTGCTCATCCCATCCTCTGCGCTTCCTTCAACCAAGACAACAGGTTCTCAAGTAAAAATTGGCGATCGAACTCGTAGACTTTTTTTTATTCTTTCAAAATAATTTAAACGATCTTTTCTCAGCTGCTTCGCAATTGGAACCAAAGATGGCTTCAAAATTTTTGACTGTGATACTGGGAGGCTTCTCTATGAGCGAGGTATTATAATTAAATCACGTTTCGTTCTTCGAATTTCGGTTTCGCTCTGCTCCTTTTTGGTTTGGAATGATGGATGTTTCCTGAGTATTTCGGCATTAATTTCTCAATTATGAAAGGGAATTTTCTGTGTTCATAAGTTTGTTTTGTGAATATGATTTCGGAAAAATGGTTACTTTCGTGTTATCATGTTTCGCGGAAATTGGATGAGTTATTGGTGATTAATTTGAGTAGATAAAGATGGTGGAAATGTATATAGTATTTAAAATATAAAATCCAAATTATATATATTTTTCATTTTTATTTCTAGTTAATATAAAAAATAATGAAGTAATAAATCATAAACTAAACCCCTCAAAAATATTAAAAATAAACCTAAACTAAAATTAACTTACACGCCGCCCCACTCGGCCTTCCCCTTCCCCTTCCCCCTTCTCCTTCCCTGCCCTACACATCACTTCTTTCTCTCTTCTCTCTTTCTTGCAAAGGTTCTTTCCCCCTCATCCGCCATTGTTCGTCGCCTGCTCCGGCGGCGTCGCGTGTTCTCTGCCTCATCCCCACGGTTCGTCGCCTCCACCACCTCCCCGTGCTCCCTACACTTCTTCACCGCCCAAACGAGATAGGTAAAAAAAACTTACTTTACCATATGGAAAATGAACTGACGGCGTCCCCGTGATCCCTACCACAGATTAAAAAAAACGCATCTGAAAACGCACAAAACGTTTTTGTCTAGATAGAAGACGTATTTTGGCTGTATATTTTAATTTACTTATTTTTGCCGGCAGCCAAAGTGGCGTACCCGTGCTTCTTAGAAAGAAAGTATATATATAGGGATAGTTTGATTTGTGTGATAGAATTGATATGATAAATATGATTATAACCTTTAAATCTTGCATCTTGTCCATAAAAAAGTAGAAATTCAAAGCTTATAATTCTATCAATCCTATCACACTTATAATCATATCAATCCTATCGTACAAACCAAACCACCTCATATAGTTATTTATTAATATAAATTGATAATTTGGAAACATATATGGGACCTCATTTTTCGTATTGGTTTGAGTCGACGGCCTGAATTGCTTCATAGATGATCCGACATTGGTTATATCATATATGTTCCTTGAATGCTTGAGTAGCAGACATTCTTTTTATTTGTTACGCTTACTTTAGAATTTTTTATGGATTCGTTCATCATTGTAATTAAACACGCATGTTATTGCTACCAGGTTTTGATTGTTGATCCATAAAAATTGAGATGGGCTTGACACGTGGTATGAAGCGTCCAGTAGAAATTATATACAAACGGCTGTGTAGTCCGGTCAATCATGGCCATGCTTCTGCGTCTATAACTCACAAAGGAGCTTTATATACTATGCTCTTGCAAAAAAGTGCTTCCAGAACTACAAATTATTCCAAATCTATAAGTGGCTTTGGAATTCACTTCACTCGGAGTTACTCGTCTGAAGTTTCATCAACCGAACAAGTTAATCTGATAAAACAGTTGAGGGTGAGAACAAGTGCTCCGATGAAGGAAGTGAAATCCGCTCTTGTTGCTTGCAACTGGGACATTGGTGAGCCTACAAATGTCTCCTCTTTCTCTCTTTGATTTACTTATATTGTGTCTATGCACATTACTTATGATGGTTACTGCAGAGGCTGCACAGAAGGAGTTACGAAAAAGAGGAGTTGCTCTTGCATCAAAGAAATCTTCTCGGACTGCTGCAGAGGGTTTTCTTGCGTTGGCTCAGGATGAAAAGAAGGCGGTCATTCTTGAACTAAACTGCGAAACAGACTTTGTTGCTAGGAATGAAATATTTCAGCACTTGGTAAGTGAAAGATTTTGCGATCAATGATATGATTTCAAGCCTCATGGCTCCATCACTACGAAATATGAATTTACTAGTCTAGAAACAGCAAGAGATTATTTTATTCTTTGATGATCTTTTGTTTCCTAGTATTAAGGTTCTTTTTATGATTCTAGTTGTTTGCAGTTCTTTCATTACCTTTTCTTCATCTGTTCATGGACATGCCTTTCTTCTAGGCCTTATCCTTGGCAAATTCTGCTTTAGTGCTTGAAGATTCTACACAGGCGGCTGCAGCTATTCCAGTCAACCCTGATTGTCTTGAAGTGAGTTAAATTTTTAAAACGTATAAACACTCTCTCTTTTTATGACTAGTTAATGAAGTTAACAATGTTACTATTTTTTATCCAGTTTGCATTTCCCTCTAATTTCTATTACTAATTTAATTTTATAATAATTTGTGAAAATTCATTCTTTTAAGTTCAATCTGGCACACGACTATTTGTTCCTCATTACTCAGGTTGATTATAGTTAATGGTTCCCATTATATTGAACTTACAGGATTTAAAGATGAACTTTAACCATCCTAAGTTAACTGGAGAGAAAACAGTTCCGAATGCAATTATAGAGGTGGCGGCAATTATGGGGGAGAATATCAAACTTGGAGGGGGTTTTGTTATATCCGCACCTTCATATGGTGTCCTGTCTACATATCTTCATACAAGTCCCCAGCCAGGTAACCAGCTTCATATTTCATTGAAATGGTCTGATGCAGAGTTTTTTGCATGAGTTTCCTCTTACTGTCCTGATATATAGAACTGATAAATAAACCTCTCCGGATCTCAGAATTGTACCATGGAGTGCTTTTTCACTTCTAATATCAATTAATAAGTTCAGGTATAGGACGCATTGCTGGACTTTTATCTCTTGAGGTAGAGTCTAAGGATGCTCCTTTGGATGCTGTTCAGCATGTTGGATCACAAATCGCAATGCATTTAGTTGCTGCAAAACCGTCATTCCTGACAAAGGAAGATGTTACTTCTGCTGCACTTGGCAATGAGCGCGATATTCTTAGGTCTCAGGTACTGTTGGATAATTTTCTCATCTTGCAGTACAAATTCAAAAGGCACTAATCCGATGTTTGAATCAGTGTTGATTTTATATCACTGATGTAACAAATAATCGGGTTTTCATTTTTTTAATTTTCTTTGGAGTGGTGATTTTTTTCTTCTTCTCTGGGAATTTTTGTTGGTTGAGAAAGTAGTGGGCCAATGGTTCTTCATCATCTTGATATCACCTACTTATAGGTTCATCAAATTCAAATATCTCTATCTTCAATAACATTTTTTTTCTTCCATCTGCCCATATCCAAGTTCGATCTTTATATCTTTGTCTTATCTCCTCTTCAGTGGGACGTTGTGCGAGTATGTAAACTACAAGACTAGGGATTCATCTTTTGGTGTAGCGTGAAAATGTGGAGGAAACAAGTAAACGACAATAATTAATAACATAATGCTTCCTTTTCATAGGATATGGTTTATGTATTTGTTTTGAATCTTGTCTTATCTCCTCTTCAGTGGGATGTCTCTGCTTCCATGATACCACGAGGCTATCAAATTTCCTTTAATTTTATATAAATTTTCGTCTAACGACCATAGATATTTTGATATGAAAGAGAAAGGATATTCTCTCTCTAATGACTGGGGGGACTTGTCTTGCTACTTTGTATAGTTTAAACTAGAATATGGCTCATAGTCAATTCCATCAACCTTTTGTTTGAGTTGAAACAGGCTTTTTTTGTAAGCTTCTATATGAAATAACAGATGAATTACTCTGATGCGATATCTTGAACAATCCAGAGAAGTGTATGGATTTTGAAATGTTGATTATTAGAAGTATGGTTCATATGGAGTGATATCTGCTCCAATTCAATTCTTTGCTATAATACTGAATAATCTTCTGAAATATTTTATCTTTGAAACCGTTCTTTCTATCTTTTATATGACACAACTATCATATATGGTACTCCCTCCGTCCCACCTCAATTGTCCCATTTGCTTTTGGCTCGCATACCAATACTCTATTTCTTTCTCAACTACTTCCACTACTTTCCACCTACTTTATTACTCTCACAACTTTTATCCAAAAAAGGAAATGGGACAATTGAGGTGGGACACCCCAAAATGGAAAACGGGACAATTGAGCCGGGACGGAGGGAGTATAATTTTTTTGTTTGACAGTTGGGGATGGTATCTTTTCCCTCTCTTTGAAATTCTTGCTCCAAGTCATGGAGCTTTTATGTTTAAGTGTTCCTTAATATGGATGCCCAGCTTTCTATCTTGGAAAAATAAATATGTATTACTCTCTTATCAGGCAGAAAGTTCTGGGAAGTCTCAGATGGCTATAGAAAAAATGGTTGAAGGTCGCCTAAGAAAGTACTTTGAGGAAGTAGTTCTCATGGAGCAGAAGTTTGTTGTGGATGACTCAGTAAAAATAAAAGTGAGTTAGCCTCTGTTAGATGTTACTCTCCTGCCTGCCTTCTCTTTGGCTTGCAATTGTGCCTCAATTTATTTAATCAATTAAGCATCCATTCCTTAAGACATTTATATGGTATTCTACTTAAGCTTCTAGAATAAAGATTGAAGGGTTAAAAATGATTAAAGCATTGTAAGATATACTGCCAAATCAAGGCCTTTTTAGATGTTAATCAGTTAATCTACAACGTTGCTCCAGCTTTTACGTCTTATTTATGGTATTCAAAGCTCTGAAGCATTGAACTGCAAGTGAAATCAACGATGGTTTCTTGCAGAATCTTTCTGAATGTGAAAAATTGGTTAGAACCAGTTAAATTGTAACTTCTCACATGAACTTAATACCCGTTGTGTTGGATGTAGGCATGTCTTATGGACGATGTCTGCCATCTGTTATCTAATTAATATGTTATGCCACTTTTCAGGAAGTGCTGGAAAAATTGTCCAAGGAAATAGGATCCACTGTGAAGATAAGTAACTTTCTGAGAGTAGAAGTTGGTGAAGGGCTTAAAAGGTAAACTCTGGCTGCATTCGATAAACATGGCTGGATTAATTAATCAACTTTGATAATTCTTGGTTGGTTAGCTATAGCGTGTATTATCATAACTTAGCCATCATAATCTTCAGGAGTAACTATTGATACATTCCATTTGTTTATGGTCTGTCCACCCTGTTGCCTTGTTTCTCGTCTTCTGTGACACTGTCCATCACCACTTCTAAATGCAAGCAGACTTTCCTTCATATGTTCATATCTCTCTCTGTAATATATATATTTGCACCTGCCATTAAATATCTTTTATCAACGGGTGCTGGATTTTTTTTTCAAGCACTATATCAGTCTCCTCTGTGCCAGAATCTAGTCAAAACAAATCTTCTTTCTCAGTTGTAATTAGTTTTCAAAATATAGCCTCACTGACAATAAGAGCTGCCAGTACGGAATGGAGTGTAGCTCATAGTGGCATCCCTTAAAGCAGCAAGAATCATATTCTCATGAAAGTACAATTAGCAATCACTTTAGAATTGCAAGCAAGGAATGCAGAGGACATTGGTCTTGCTACTAGTGGCGTTTGAAGTATTTAAAATCTTGATTCTTGATCTTGAATGCGATTTGTATAAAACAAGGATTTTAAGTGGATTCCATTGGTTGCCCCTTTTTGGTTAGTTCTTATGTTTTTCTCTCCCCTGTTCCTGCTCCTGTAATTGGCTCTCTTGGTACAGGCTTGAAGTTCCCAGTGGAACAGTACCTCTGTCTCAGACTGCTTAAATGCTGAGCAATCCCAGTCCCTCCCTCCTTCATAACATCAAGGTATTATCGCAGACTTCGAGCACGTTTTTGTGAGGCAAAGAGCTTTTTTGTTGAAGTCACTAAACATTGAGAACTAGAATAAATAGTAAACGCACATTAGCTCAACTTGGAGGAATTGCAAATTTTCTAGGAGATGGTTAGAACTAGAATAATAATCTTTTTCCATTTGCACTTTTATCTTACATCTCCTTTTTTTTGAAGTCATCTATTGTGCATTTTGTAGCTTATTTTAGTTGGGGAGGCACCCTTTTCGTAGATGATGAATATTATTGTGCAATAAACATGTGATATGGATCTTAATATTTAAATACACCATATTATAAATCTCGAATATTCAGTTTCCATTGGCTATTTTGGAGGTCCAAGCCTTGGAAACATCATGCCTCTGAATAGGGGTGGTTATGATTTGTAAATATGTATTACTTGTGAGATGTTTGGATCTTGGCTTAACAAAAGTTTGAGAACTTATTATTTTCTCTGTCCCACTAAACTTGACACAATTCTCTTATTTGGACATCCCACTAAGCTCGACACATTTCTAAAATAGTAAAAGTTATCCCTTTAAAAAAGTGCGGACTTTATCACTTTTACACTACTTTATACACTCTCCTTAATAACTGTGTTCAAAAATTTTGTGTCGTGTTTATTGGGATGGAGGGAGTATTATTTATTCGATGCAACTTAACATTTTTCACAATATTGTTTGCTATAAGAAGGTACCATTCCGTCCTCTCCAAAGAGACATTTTTTTCGACACACAACTTAAGAAAATCTTTACTTGGACTTTAAAGTGTGTAGTAATCAAAGAGAAAAAAATAAGGGTACAATTTGTGTTTACTAATTGCATCCTTATGGAGTATCATTTAGCATTCTTTATTATTTTCATTTTGAGAAATGTTTCTTTTGGAGAAGACATCCCAAAATGAAATACGTCTACTTTTGGAGAGAACAAAGTGATATTAATTTTAATAAATGAGTTATTTCTCTATTCTCATTATTTTTTGGCTTAATTTTACTAAGACTTAGTAATGTTTAATCAAAATAAGCTAAATAATTGGACATAAGTGGTATGTGTTTTGAGTTTATGATAGTATTTTTTACATGATTAATATTAAGTTATACTACATATTATATGT
This sequence comes from Leonotis leonurus, assembly GCA_026898415.1. Classification (NCBI taxonomy): domain Eukaryota; kingdom Viridiplantae; phylum Streptophyta; class Magnoliopsida; order Lamiales; family Lamiaceae; genus Leonotis; species Leonotis leonurus. The sequence goes on along the minus strand of JAPKLX010000051.1, from coordinate 132,363 downwards.
AGGAATTTTGACAAGATAAATCTTGAAAATTTAGACCAAATTGTAATTGTAACTTGAATTTCATCTAAATCACTAAGGCTTAATACTCAATTTTTGTAGTCGAATCCTTTAGGCTCGTTTGGTTTACTTGATTAAAAGGATGGGTTATATATGAAGAATATCCCTTTCCGTAACTAAAAATGAAAAGTATCATATCTTGTAAAACTCTATGAAAAGTACTCAATTTATGTGTTTTTGACTCGTATATCCTTTTTTAACATTATTTCTCTATTATCAATATAGTTAAAATTAATTAATACCTCAAATGTAATAAATCATGCATTTCTATCAAGCCCATCACACTTCCGTAACATGTAAACCAACTTTATACCTTTTTGACCGATAAGCTACCGAGTTATATCCACCGGAAGTTTTAGCGACCACGTCCAACCACCCGGAGCACCGTATGGTTTCCAACTGTAGATTCCTTCAGCAGCCCTCAGCACAGTCCTCGTTCATTTCCTACCCAGGGCGTAACAATATTTTGTTGGTAAAGAAGAAACAGAATAGAATGAGCAAAAGCCCGATCTTTTATTAAGAAATTATAAAATATTTATAACATAATAAGTAAATCTCCTTTAGGGAGGAGACAAACTTGTTTAGCTACCTATGGTAGCTGATAGGTAGCTGAAATAAAACTCGCATAAACTAGATAGAGAAATACAATGTTTATTGTGAAGAAAACTTAGAAGATTTTTCGATGATCTAAATTTCCTCCAATGCCTGGTTTATATAGGAGTCTCTAAGCCTCCTATCCTTGCTGCATTATTGCATTGGATTCTTTATCTTGTGGATCACCCCTCTTTCTCGTGAAGCTGGGTCCAGATAAGGCTGTCAACACAATCATCTTGTAGTGGTCGGACCTTATTATTGTTCCACCGACAATTCCTTTTTGGGTGGAACGTCTCTTTCTGTCACTCACCTTTGTCTTTTTCTTTTTGGCAGATGCTTCTCGTTCACATGCTTTCTTTTATTGAAAGCATCTTCTGCTTTATCCTCACATGACTCCTTTATTTTTGTCGGCCATCTTCCTTTTCGTTGATATGCCATCTAATGGCCTCATTTTCTGGGAACAACCCACTAGAATATCTGCACGGTTTTTCTCCATATGGAGTAATTTTCATTAGGACCGCTGCCCACCAATGATCACTCGCATCTGTATAAAGGACCAGATCATCCTCATCTTGCGGTATTGAGAGTTTTGGGAGGTTTCTACATTCCTCCTTTAGTTGTCTTATTCCTTGTCGATGTTCGTTTGTCCAGATGAACGGAACATCCTTTTTTAGCAAATTGCTAAAAATCTTTATGTGCTTTGCAAGGTCCTTTATAAACATTCCTGCAAAATTAACTACTCCAAGAAAACTCTTGAAGTTGTTTTTTCTCTTTCAAATCCTCTGAAAAATTTTGGACCTTTTGTAAAATATGATCCTGTAAAGTAATTCCAGATTCATCAACCTCGATTCCCAAAAATTCTATTTTTGGGTTGCAATTACTGCCTTCTTTTCTGGCAGTACTAATCCTTCCTTGTAACAAACATCTGCAAATAATTCAAGATGTTTGATATGTTCATCCATATCTTTTGATGTTATTAGTATACCATCAATATAGACGAACATGAAAGAAAAATAATCTTTAAATAGATTATCCATTTTCCTCTGGAAAATCTGTGGAGCATTGACTAATCCCATTGGCATTGCATTCCAAACGAAATGCCCTTGTGGTGTTGAGAAAGCTGTAAGTTGATAAGGTGATCTCTACTTGGGATAAAATATCCGTCAAACTCAAGAATATCATTAATCCCTTTGTAATTAATGACAAGTCTAGGTTTACCTTTTTTGATCTCACCATGATTCCTTACCAGAAATTCGAGACTACTGTAAGGAGAATTGGCTGGCTCGATCAACTTTAAATCAAGGTGTTCCTTGATAATGATTCGCATATCCTCCTGATCCTTTAAGTTCATCAGGATTGGTCGGAACCTTACGAACTCATGCGCCCTTTTCGGTTTTACCTTTAAGGTTGCTTTGAGTTGGTTTTTTCCCCACCATGCTAAAGGATTCTCATTGTAGCATATGAACTTCAATTTCCTTGTTAGAAATTAAAGATGTCTTGAGGATATGAATTTCCTCCATTTGAAGATCCTTTTATCGGATACAGCTAAGCACTGCTTCACTGAACTTTCTTTGATCCTTCATCTTTGGTTGACGAAGTTTGCCTTCATTCTCACCACGCTTGCTGCGAAAAACTATTGGTATTTGACGATTAAAAGCCCCTTGCAGCCTTTAAACAATGATTTTATGCTCACAATTGGTTGTGAACACTAATCTCCTCCTTTCATTGTCCTGCGTGTATCTTTGGAACATCTGTAGGATATTATTTCCCAACAGAATGTATGCTCCAGTATCATGAAAATAGATTGGTGGAGTTTTAACCTTGTACCAAGGTGTTTGACCTGCTCCCCCAATTAATATTTCCATCTCTTTTACTCCTTTGGATAAGAGTAAAATTCTTTTAGAGAAATCTCTTCCAGCAATTTGTGGTAACGTATCCTCAACTTCTGCTGGGAAGATTCCTCTTCTTGGTGTGCAAATTCCTGCTCCAGAGTCAATATAGGCAGCAAAGTATTCTGCCTTATATTTTTCATATAACACCCCGATTGGAATGTATATAGAGAATGGACTTGTCATACGATTATGAGTCCCTTTTCCTCTATCGTAATTCCCATTCCATTGTCGACTTGTTTCCAAGGTTTGTATTTTTCCAGGAAATCAAGTCCTAGAACCAGAATATCATCGCGTCCTGCTTTGCCTTTAATCGCTACAATAAAACCCCCAATATCTAGGGTTCCATTGTAATGATTTATCTCTGGCGTCCTACTTTGCTTTTAATCTCTACAATAAAACCCCCAATATCTAGGGTTCCATTGTAATGATTTATCTGTGGCTGTTATAGATAATACAAGACGTTACAGGGAAAATTATTTTTCCATCTTTTAATATCAAATCTGGTCGTCATTCCTCTCCATCCTTCTGGGCACTTCAGATTGACTGAAATTTGTACCTTCCAGGGTAATTGAGGTTGACTTTCTTGGATAGTTCTCCTTCCAAAAGGTTGAGATATAATTCTATCTCCTTGGAAGGATAATCTACATGTGCTTATCCTAAGACTTTGATCATGTCTTATGACCGGCCTTTCTTGGATTTGAATGTTGAATTCCCTTCGTTGTGGAATCTCCATTCTGTCTGGACCAATGGCCGTTGTAACCTTCTTGAAAATATCAGGTATTTCGATGAATTGCTTTCCTAAGAATAACTCTGTATGATGAGAGTTGGAAAGCGCATACGAAATCTGATATGTTATTGAATAAGGTGTATTTCCCTCATCCAATAACTCTTTTCGTTTGAAATCTTGATAGAGGGTCAGAGCTTTATTGAAGCCTGAGTCATTGAGATTGTAGGCAATCTTGGGATAAATAATCCCAACGACTTGACCCGCACAAAGATTACCTGCAATGGTTCCCATCACCGAATGTTGCAGGTTTCGGATCCTCCAATTACATATTGCTATGTCAATAGGAGCGTCAATCCCTCTGAACATCATTGATTTGAGCACTAGTTGTATTGCCCCGATATGTATCCACTTCATTTTTTCGGCAATCTCTGGTTTAAACTTTTCCAAATCTTCGCGTATGTCATTTGCTTGAATCAATTGCATTTCCACCTGATTTCCAGTAAACTCGATCGGAAGTGACATCTCTCGTCTAGTAATTCCATAGACGATGTGATGTTTTCTTCTTCCTAGACTGAAGTTCCTAAGAACACTGTCTAGATTGCTTGCATTAAAGCCTTGATACTTTTGAATGTTCAAGCTCTTTTTCATGATTTTGTCGATCAAGCTTGGAGAGATCATAGTTTGACTGGAAAATCCAGTCCGATCTTCTCTTTCTTAATGACAAGATTCTGCTTCAATCTGACGATTCTGTAGATCCATCAGATTCTCCTTCTTCACTAAGGATTTCATCCTGCTCGTATATACTCTCATCTGAGGGTATATCTTCGAACTGGTAAACTTGTACCAGTTCTTGGTAGTAGATGGCATCTTCGATGTCTGGTGTGGACTCGAACCTTTGCATACCTCTTTGCTCGTTGTCTGGACAATTTGTTGAAATGTGTCCCTTTGCCCTGCAGGTCCAGCAATTGCAATCCTTAAAACTTTCATTGGCCCTAGTATGAGCTTTTCTGAAAGTTTTTCTTGCTGGAGTCCTTCTCTGGAAACGGTTTGAGCTGGATCCCTGGAATGAACTGCTTCTGGCTGGGCCGCTTCTTTGTCCAGTTTTGCAGGATCTAGCCTTCTGTCTAGAACACACTGTCCTGGGTTTCCAAGTTTTTCTTCTTGGATTTCTTTCTTTGGAATAAGGTTGGTACTTATTCCTTTTGCATTTTGTTATTGAGGGTTCTTCCCCAATAACCACTGGAAGATCATTATCTTCGCAATTCAAATGAGTTGCTTTGTTGATTCTTCGTAGCTTCTTCAGATTTTTCTGAGCGGTGGCTTGTTGACACCATTCGCAAAGCTTTTGATGTACATAAGACATTCTCTTGGCGATGCTGTCATTTGCTTTTGGGATATATTCCCTGATTAGCATCTCTTTCCACGGGTTTGGAAATTTTAGGAAGAAAATTTCCTTTGCAATCGTTTCATCAGCTTTTGACTGATGTTGGTATATCGTAAAGAGTTGAAGGAACTTATTAAGCGCCCTTTGATCTAAGACAGGAAGCCTTAGATTGTAAAGCGCCAATAAATATTTCCTTCTCTTCTCTTTATCGAAACCTTCATAATATCCTTCACCAATGAAATGATCTTTGAATAAGACACTCATCCTTCGGATAATCTCAGTGTATGATTCCTCAATGAAGCATTAATTTTTTAATTCAATGTGGAATCCTTCCCAGGCGATTTTTACCACGCCTGCAAGACTAGTTTCAAGAATTTTCACTAGTCCTTGTTTGTCGAGGTCGAGTGTTGCTGCTGCAATCTGCATCGATCCTCCCCATTCATCTATTACCGATTCGTGATCCTTGAAGCTAACTTCATCAAGATCGAGCATCACTCCATATGGATGAATGGGATCAAGGGTGGCCTTTCCAACCGGTGAATCTTGGATGCTAGGTTGTCGCCTTCTTCTTGTTCTTTCCATTAGTACAGCCCCATCTGGTACAGTCGAGGTGTACGATGGTCCCGCATGGAAATCACGAGCTTCCCTCATGGCCTCCTCGGGTGGCGCTTGTTGATTTAGCGGCACTGCTATATGTGGAGAATTGTTGGCTTCCACCATTTGTTGTTGGTTCATCTTGAGATCAACAACCTTCATGTTAGCAAAGGATTCTGCTAGCTCTTGTAAATCATCAAGTCCGAGTCTTTTAAGGTGATTCATGATTTTCCACCTTGAAACATTCGTACATATCTTTGTACTTGAGGATCTTTGCCATTTTCCTTTACAGATAAATGATATTTTGGTCCTTTGGTGAATAGCATCTTGTTCATCTTTTCTGAACGAGATCTGTTCTCCAATTGGCATACTCGAACCTGAATATCTTTCAAGATGGTTATAATTTCATCTTGTTGAGTAGATATTCGGTTTATCTCCTGGGGTACTCAGTACAGGCAGTTGCCATAGTTTTGCACCGTCTTTTGGATCTCCCTTAAATCAACCGAGATTTTTGAATTATCAGGGTTGATTTCTTGGAAGACTGGAGTGAACTCCCTTCTTTCTTGGTTCATTCGAAATGGGTAGGATGACTCATTTCTCTCTGCATTTCCACCTCTCTTTGAAGTGAATGGCCTACTCAGAGTAGATCTTGGTATCTACTCATCATGACGATAATCCGTAAACTTTCATTTACAGATACATGACCATGGGTCCTTTCGTCTAGCTTGTCAGCCAAAAAAAGAAATTTTTCTTGGTGCTTACTCGTAGTAATCTCCAATTTTTGGAGAAAATACCTGTAATAGAAGCATCTCGGACAATTGTCCGGATCCATTTTTCTTGGAGGTCTCATCCGTTAGGATTAATACTATTATGTAATAAATAAAATTATAATTCCTTAATAGACCTAGGGCTCTGATACCATTTTTGAAGCGTTATAATGTCAAGATTTATCTCAAACATGTAAACAAAATATCAACATGTTCTAATTTCAATAAGTAATATGCTCAAGAAATTTCATAAAAATCCGGTCGTGAAAAATAAAAACTCGGTCGGTACATATTTAAAACCCGATCGGTTTAGGTCTCAAAACTCGGTCACAAATTTTTTTCATTATTTCTCGACCAGATTTTGGTTTAATATGAAAACCTTCCATCTTCTATTTTCCACTACCATTTTAAAATATTTTGAGCATCTTATTAATTGAAATCATCTTGAAATACTAATTATTAACCATATATGTAATAGAGAAATGTTGTTCTTAACTAAACATTTAAGATAGATAAGCATGTGTAAAATAGTCTTTTTGGGCACTTTTCATATACTTTTACAAAAGAGCGCACATTTCATTTTAGTGTTATGGAAGAGGGAATTTTTCATAAATAACTCTAAAAGGATTATATTGATATGATTATTATTTTTTATATCTCCTCATTTCCATTTAAAATTTCTCACTTTTAATCTCCCTTAAGCACTTCATAAGCGTTCCTTTCTACTTAAATATGTGATTAAATAATCACATCAAAATACATGTGATTATTTAATCATACATTTGAGTAGAGAGGAGGGGCATATGAAGTGATGATGTGTTTAAGAAGGGATTAAAATGGAGAAATTTTCAATGAGAAATGTTAATTCGAAGAGTGATAATCCTATCTATCTAATTCATTTAATCAAGCAAACCAAACTATCCCTTATTTTGTTTTTGACCAAAATGTTGATATGATTATTAGTATAGAGTCATATTAAAATGATATGGATATCAAATCAGATATGAGGAAAATGCCTGTTTATTACACTACAATTTAGTTTTTCTCATCCGTTCCATTTATAATAGCACATTTATTTTTGGGATAATAAAAAGATTGAAAAATTACGAATTCCATTGAGTTTTCTTTATTTAATCGAACAACCAAAATTTCAGTTATTTCAATTACATTAAATGATCTTTCAAATTAATCACGATGACTCTCCAATTTATGATCGCTTCTCTAGGGTACCAATTGTTGTTTTATTGAATTTGCTTCACTAATAGGATCACAGTTTGACTTTGATCTTTATGGACTAGTACAAAGATCGAGTTTTAGACATGCGGATCTAATTTTAACAATTGAAACAATAATAATAAAAATGGCTCCCTCCTTGATGAGATTATAAGAACAAAAATGATAAGAAATTTAATGCAAAAAGGATAAATGCTTCCAACTTTTTTTAAATAAATTAAATATTTTTAATATTTAATTATAAATTCAAATCTTAACATTTAAGAATTAACATTAACATTTCAAACTAGCGCCCCATAGCATTAAAAGTGGCACCAAAAGTAGGGGTAATAACGAATCTTGAATTCGGCCAAAGAATTCAAGATCCGTGAATTCAGATTTATCTTTTAGAATTTGAGTCCCGTAAATTTTTGACCTGACAAATTGGTAGTGGGTATAGGGTTTTAAAAAAAATTCCGGTATCAAATTTGGAGTTCACATTTGTAACTCCATATTCATTTCAGATTTAGCATGTAGACCTATCTATTTAATTATATATATATATATATATATTACTATATAAAAATAAAATCACTACATTGTATTTTCCCTCTCAAATCATGATTTTTCCCTCTCAATTTTGCATGTCTTGTTGGGAACCTTTTTGATGATTGTGGAAATTATTATTTATATGTTTTGATGATGCGAAACCATATTATATATGCATAATATTAAACTGTGCTTACGCTTTAATGTCTATTGATGCTTAGATGTTTATGCTTTATTTCTGTCTAGAATAGATAGACTCAACAGATGGTTAAGTGTAAGGACAGATCGTGTCCATAGGAACCATCTGTGTTCTCAATAGTAGATCAGCTAACATGTAAGATCAGGTTGAGTTTACAACCTGTGTCATAGAGCTTGATCTTATTTTGTCTGTCTAGTAGAAGGGAGATCAACCTGTAAGGCCAGATTAAATTAACGATCTGTGCTATAAAGATCGACCTTGTGGTGTAGCAGGTTAAATCAAAATGTGAGAACAGATCGATGTAACGATCTGTTCATAGGACTAACATGATCCATCTAGACTTAGTTTTTATTGCATCTTTTATCGCACAGCATGCAAGCATTCTTACCGAGGACAGATCGATAGAAGATCGATAGCAGATCGATGGACAGCTAGCTGTTTATAGACTCCAACAGCTAGACATCAACAACAAGTGATCAATAGATAGCGATCAACAGATAGTGATCAACAGCTAGTGATCAACAGCAAGTGATCAACAACTAGTGATCAACAACAAGTGATCAACAGCTAGTTGTGTACATCAACAGCTAAGAAACAAAGATGCACCTGCTCAAAGAACAGAGAGCTGTGTATATCAACAGCTGGACTTCAAGGAAAATGAGTTCACCTGTTCACAGCAGCGAGCTGTGTATAACAGCTAGATATCAACAGCTGGATGTCAAACAGCTAAACATCAACAGCTAGACGCCAACAGCTGGACTTCAACAGCTAGACGTCAACAGATGATATACAACAGATAGCTGTGTATATCAACAACTAGACTTCAAGATTTCGAAGGTAAACGAAATCCACCTGTCCACAACAGATAGCTGTGTATCAACAGCTAGTCTTCAAGATTTCATTGGAGCTGCATTGAAAGATGGACAGCTAGCCGTGGAAGAAGAAACAAGGAAAACAATCTGTGCATAACAGATCGATCTGTTGTCTATAAGGAGTCAGCTCTATGTTTATTGGATACAACCTGCTCGCCTAAAGGTTGTTTTAATCCACCTGTTCCTATGAGGTTCAAACGAGCTGCTCATCCCAGTTGGAGGGGAGGAAGCTTTAATCTACCTAAATTGATAAAGCCTACCTGTCCTATGCCACGTCAACATCCACGTAGGATAAACTCCAACGGCTAGAAGTACAGTCAGCAGTCAACGGTCAAAAGAGCATTTAATGCTTACTGCAAAAGCTGCAAAGACTTCCAACGGCTATAATTCAAATATGCCTATAAATACTTCAAGCCTTCTTCAGAAATGGAGTTCGGGAGTTCGTGATATTGCCCAGAAAAAGCTACAACGCTACAAGATTCTCTCCAGTTTTCCATTGATTTATTCAACACTAGATATAGATTATATACATCCTTGAGTGTTGTAAATTAGAGAGAGATCACCATTATTCTGAAGATAAACCCGCTAGAACTTACATTAGTTTTGAGCCTACAAAGCCCATAGTTCTAGTTTCCTCCATAGCCAAAAGCTCGGAGGAAGAACGATTATAAAACCGAACCCAGATCTCGTACTCGACGAGTTTAAACAAGAGAGTTGTAATCTCGTACTCAACGAGAATAAATAAGCGAGTTTTAGCTCGTACTCAACGAGGATAAATAAGCGAAGGATCCAAGGTTAAGGGATTCATCGATCTAGCTTTGATCGATCGTGGACGTAGGGGGTTTCCCGAACCACGTTAAATATTGTGTGTTCTTTTATATTTTGCATTGCATTAGTTTGATTCTTTGTTTATCATTTCACCAGCGAGCTGTTACCCAACAGCGAGCTGTGCATTTGAATCAACTTCATAAAGAACACTCGGTATAAACAAAACATATTTTCTAAGTGTAAGAGCAACCAACATACTCACAGCTTCCGCACACGATCTGTGTTTGGACAGATCGTCTGGTAAGCTCCAGCTAGCTGCCAGTCTATCTGCTCCTTGACAGATCGCTCACGCTTTGTGTTGAAAACTTACTTGAGCAGCTAGAACTCTCTCTACAACAGAGGAGATCGACTGCTATTAACAGCGAGCTGTTCTGGTATCAACAGCGAGCTGATTCTCAACCTGCTGTTCAAACAGCCAAACGCGAAAAGTTGGATTGTGGTGTATTCCCCCCCCCCCATACACCACACCTGCTCTCTCGGGACCCAACAAGTGGTATCAGAGCAGTGGTTCAACCGACCACTGTATCTTTTACACGGGTTTTCAACCTACGTGGTTAATTGAATAGATCCTAACTTAGAAAATTATTTTACATCCCTTACTGCATTCTGTTGCATATGGATTCTCATCTTCTCAGGTCTTGCATAGAATTCTCCATCGAAGGCTACAATGAATGAAGTTACAGAATTGAAATGTGCCTACGAGCTCGTCATGTGCAAATGTGGGACATTATCCAAAATGGACCAGCCATTATCTATGAAGATGGAGAGGAGCAGACAAAAGGAGACCAAGCTGGAGTGAAAAAGTTTAAAGATCCCATGACATTCACAAGTGCAGAACGCAAGGTCGCTGAGTTGGATAATTATGCAAAAGGGCTCATATCGAGTACCGTACATGGCGTGCATGTGGCCAAGATTAGACACCTGGAAACTGCCAAAGAGATGTGGGATATATTAAAGCAATTAAGCTTGGGATCAGAGGGGATGAAGGAGATCAGGCTATCTATTGCCTGCAACAAGTTCGAGGAGTTCCGGATGAAACCTAATGAATCTATTCAAGAGATGCAGAACAGATTCACAGAGATCGCGCTGGAAATTGCATCCATGAGTCCAAACAAATACACCCAACGTGAACTAAACATGAAGATCATCCGAGCTCTACCTGCAAATTGGCATATCTATGTTGTCTTGATCCAAACAAGATCAAATTTCAACTCTTTATCTTGTGATGATATATTTAATATTCTTTCAGGTAATGAGTACGAAATTAACAGACTTCATGGCATAGATAAGGTCAACAAAGAAGCTGAAGCCAAAAGGAAAAAGGAGGTTGCATTTAAAGCAAGATCATCTTCAAAGATGACCTCCACCAGCGAAGCTCAAGAAGAGATTTCGTATGAACAGCTTATGCAAGAATATGCCTCCATGACTAGGAGATTCAAAGAGATTGAAGTACGTGCTAACAAGTACAAGAAGCTCTACCGTGATAGAATGCGGGAGAACTCAAGCAGCTCGATGAACTCCGACAGACAGCTCAAAAGAAAGAAAGTTGTTCTGCTAGTCGAGGATTCCACAGATTCCTCCTCAAGCTTATCATCAGATGACGAAACGTATATGGCTCGAATTTTGGAAGATGAGGATGTATCTAATGTGGTAAATTCTAATCGATCTGAACTGTCAATAGATTTATCTAACGTTCCTATGCAGGAAGGAGCGAGAAAAATCGATTACTGGCCAAGAGGGAAGAATGCATCTCCCACTGCTGCAATCATAGAGCCACCTGTCAAGAAAAAGAACAGGCCAACTCATTCTCAAAAGAATATATAGCAGCTTTAGGCCAATGCGCAGAGAGGTGATCAAATCAAGTCAAGATGGACTAAAACGGATCACTGACAAGCTGGAGCCGCAGTTGTTGCTTCAATGGATTAAACATAAGTAATAAAGTACAGATCAATCAACAAAGAGAGTATCTGTAACGATCTGTACTACCAGCAAGAAGACAACACGACATCAATCAGCTAAAAGATCAAGTCACATGAAATTCACAGAGAAATAAACAGACCGCGACTTAAGATCAGTGCCCAGATCGTTAAAAAGGGGTACACGGCGGGAAGCAGCTTAACTCCATGAAATTCAAGTAGTAATCTAGCGAGGGGGAATGCAAAGCAAAAATGCAGCTCACAGATAAAGGTCACAGATCGTGGACACAGATCGTCACCAACAGATCATGTACCAATAATCAACAAGTGGTTCAAATACAAGTGGTACAGATCATCAAATTACTAGCAAGCTGCATCAAGAGCTCAATATACCAACAGCTAACTGCATTCATCAAGTTGTCTCTCTACAAAGCATCTTCAACAATTCAACAAGCGAACAAGCTTATCTATAGATAGCAGATTAAGGGGGAACCAGCTAAAGCATGTATCAGCTAGCTGTTCAAAACTTCTAACTCAAATTATCTCAATCTGCTTGTATTTCAATTGAAATAAGCTGTTATGTTCATAAATTTCTAATAAAAATGAATTGTCTCATGTTATTTCATGTCTTCTTTCAGAATTAATCGAATCTTGCAAAGTAAATGAGATTGAGGACGCTTAATCAAATTTGTGGATGCATTTGTCTCAAGCAGAAAGAAGCAAAGTCTACCCATCACATCTCACTGTTAAAATATTCAAAGCAGATAGACCAACATGTGGAAGCATCAGCTTGATCAGCTTGTACTAACATCCAGGTCAACTAGAGATACCATTGGATTAAAAATTCAGAATTTCAACAAATGGTTTCAAGCTCAAGGAGATGAGGTCTTTAATTCATCTTGTGGTTTAAAACTCAATAAAGAGACCACTAATCAGGGGGGAACAGACCATATGAAGGAAGAGCTAGCAGACCACCATTTCACCCCAAATATATATTGTCACGTCCCCATTTCACTTCTCTAAGTAAAATCGAGGAAAACGTGACTAACAGGGAAAATACGAAGAATGAAACACAACGAAAGCGTTGATAAAAGGATAGAACGTGAAACGTACAACAAAAGGGAAGGACTTCGATAGAGTTGTGGGACCAAAGTCCAATACATCAATAAAAAACTTAACGTTCGAAGTCATCAGGGATTTAAAACAACGTCAAGG
>JAPKLX010000051.1:70952-89557 GCA_026898415.1 Leonotis leonurus | reverse complement strand
TGATTTAATTTGGAGCTTTCCATAAACAAACTAGAGTTAAATAATATATAGACGTTTAATGGAAGAGTTGAAACCAAATTTGATTCTTTATATAATCTGAGTTCCACAGAGACGAAGCATGTGTCGACAGTAGGACATGGCGAATCCATCTTCTGCTCATCCCATCCTCTGCGCTTCCTTCAACCAAGACAACAGGTTCTCAAGTAAAAATTGGCGATCGAACTCGTAGACTTTTTTTTATTCTTTCAAAATAATTTAAACGATCTTTTCTCAGCTGCTTCGCAATTGGAACCAAAGATGGCTTCAAAATTTTTGACTGTGATACTGGGAGGCTTCTCTATGAGCGAGGTATTATAATTAAATCACGTTTCGTTCTTCGAATTTCGGTTTCGCTCTGCTCCTTTTTGGTTTGGAATGATGGATGTTTCCTGAGTATTTCGGCATTAATTTCTCAATTATGAAAGGGAATTTTCTGTGTTCATAAGTTTGTTTTGTGAATATGATTTCGGAAAAAAGGTTACTTTCGTGTTATCATGTTTCGCGGAAATTGGATGAGTTATCGGTGAATAATTTGAGTAGATAAAGATGGTGAAAATGTATATAGTTGACATCATCATTTTACTTCATTTATTGGGTATTTTACTAGATATAAGTGGTATAGTACATGGATAAAGGAAATTGTTTGCCATTAGTCGTTTATTCTTCAATTACAAGGAGATATCTATGTACCCGGACTATGAGTAAACTTTAGCGACTTACACTGCTCGTCCTGGTAATATCCAGTGTTTCTTCATCTGCATGAAAAGATAACCTTTAATATGAATAGTAATGATTTATTGCTGTATTTTGAGCACTTGAAGATCTTCTAATAAAAATCAATTTATTTTGCTAGCTATTGGGGCATTCATCATTGTTGAAATGCTGTATAAGACAAGTCTTCTTGCCATAGTTGGGGCTGGTGAACAGGTTTTCTTTCAGCTTACTCATTACTATTTTTTATCTTAATTCATTGTCATTTTCAATACAACACTCAGTATTTTGCACCTATTCTTTTTCAAACTGTGCTAGCCTTCTTTGTCGCCAAGGAGATTATGTTTGTTCAATACTGTCAATGGAACTTCACTCAGAGAACTCAACTTCTTGACTTCTATTCTTGCTGTTCGTGTAGATAGGAAAAGGTATTATATACTTTTGCTTCTTTTATGGTTCTCGGCTAACTACCTAGTGCTATGTTTATATGAGCCATGATTACCTGTTAATTATTGATGTAATTTGGCATGCATTCAATAAGAATGTTTACTCTGTGTGTGTGTTGTGAACAGTGGCGGATCTAGTAAAGCTCAAGAGAGGGCTTTAGCCCCTACCAAAAATTTTAATATTTTTTATTGTTATAAAATTCTAAAATTTTCAGTATTGTTATGAATAATTATGCAAAAACCCCTACCATCAAATTGAATTATAGAAAAATTTGTTTTTTTAACTTAATATATCGAAACTCAGCCCCCTACCAATGATTTTTTCAGCGTCTGCCACTGATTGTGAATTGCTATTTGCGGATGCTCCTTCTTCTAGAATTTTGGTTTAGCTGCATAATTGCATTATCTGATTATGTGTTATTTTATATATACACAGATTACTTTATCCTTTATAATATTGTATTATCTAGTTACTTATTCCCCATAAGGTTATATTATTTAATACTTTTTTCAATTTCTCCTGTATATATCAGATTGATAGTTTTGTTAAAAGAGCAAACCTACATCTATGATGTAAACAACTTAGAAATAAAGCAGATTATCGATACAGTGCCTAACATACAAGGTCAGTTTGAAAGGGTGATGTTAAAATTTTTGATGTTATCTTTTGGTTCGGCTCTCTGAACTGTCCTTTTCTGCTCAGGACTTTGTGCATTTTCTGCCAGCATAGATAATCCCTATTTAGCTCTTCCGGCTAGTACTACAAAAGGGTCTGTACTGGTCTACAATGTAGTGGATCTGCAGTCACACAGTGAGGTTGTAATCTGAAGTTTGAGTTGACAGCTGCATATCAGTTTTTCAATTTTCTCATATCTCCTTTCATGTTCAAGAAACACAGGTTTCATTTATTATGAAGTTCAAAATGTCTTTTCTGATTGTTTCACTTTCACTTGTGTCCTTGTAGGTCTTCCGTTTCCCTTTATGTGCGAGTTAATAATCCTGACTGTATAGATGTGTTGGAACTTTTAGAGGTTTTGTATGCATATGTCCATGTATAGGGACTATCCCCACTTTATCCAAAGGCATATAATCCCTATTCTCTGATCTAATCTGTCTGCAAATCCATCTTAAAATTCTAATTATACATATATACCTCAATTTAATCATGATAAAGCATCATCGATCTCAAAGCCTTTTAATCTGATGTTTGTATTTATTAGTACAACTTCTGGAGGTATGTAATTTATTGGTTTGCTGGATTGATAAATAAGAACTCAGATGCATTAGCTTTGCTTCTTGTCCTGTATCGTGTGCCACTTTTCTATGTTTATGGAGAGGAGTTGCTTGATTATGCGTTGATAGTCGATTTGAGACCGTATTTATCTTGAGGTGTCTCTTCACCATTCCTCTGTTAAAATTTTAACTGAGGGTAAACTGCAGATAGATGCCCATCGCTCGCCCTTGGTTGCCATGGCTTTTTCTTCAAATGGGACGTATATAGCTACAGCATCTGAACACGGAACTATAATTAGAGTTCATCTAATCTCAGATGCAACTAAGGTGAATCAGCAAATAATTATCTATGCTGTGTTCACGCATAATTTCTTGGCATTTCTTCATAAATTCTCGAGCTTTTTTTATAGAATCTCTGTTTTCATCTTGGAATTATGGTAGTATATTTCTCTCTGATCCAGCTTAAGGAACATGTGTGCCTAATTGCGTATGGAGATAGTCATGATGTATAGTGTCAGTTAGAAATCAATGAGAGAAAATGTTATTTTATCACAAAGTCATCACTAGTGTATTGGTGATTATGACAGTTAGGCTTTTTTGATGTTGAACTATTTCTATATGCTTGTCTTTCCATTTCAATCACATTACATTTGGATGCCATTAAAAAAGAAATTATTTAGTACCGATGTAAAATTTAATCAGATAATACGTAATACGGAACAGATATATTTAGTGTTTTAAGGTAAAGCATCGAACATGTGAAACTTAGTACTCCTTGGTGAGAAATTTTATAACCATATTTTCATTGCACTTCAATGACAATTACTAAATAAGTTTACTTGCTTCTAATGTGGGAGCTTAGTTTTCTTATGTTTGTCAGTCATACAGTTTCCGTAGGGGCACATATTCGTCGACAATCTTTTCATTGTCATTTGGTCCATCGGCTGGGCTTCCAGATATTCTTCTTGCTACAAGCTCTTCCGGCTCTGTCCATATATTTTCCCTGGGTTTTGATCTTAATGAGAGGTAAAGCCTACACCTTTAGTTCTATTGCTTTTCTTAAATACATTATCATCAATTTGATAAGTCAAATTATTATGGCCTCCAAATTCCCCTTAACTCGCTTGTCAGCCTCCTTAAGCTAACGAAATTCACATGCTTAATGCTGTTTTGCCTGTGTAACTATATCTCCGGCTGATTCTCTAATCTCCTTAATATTCAGGAGCAGAAAGTCAAACACTCTCTTTGGATCAATAATTCCTGGTTCTGTTAGCGATGCATTGGATCCTGCTCATCATCTCGTATTTCATCATGCTTTTGCAGCTGGAGTCAGAAGGTTAGTCGGTTACCCAACCTAGTTGAATTCATTTGGTCCTTACTTCTCACTTACTGGTTTATATAGCACAAAATTCAAAATTTTGCAATAGGTGTAGTGTAGTGACAATTAAGGAAGATCGGCAATAAGAGTTTAGTATGAACCATTTGAAATGGAGTAGTCTCTTACATTATGCTGAAAAGATTCTCTCTTATGTTTGAAGCAAAGTCGCTGTAAAAGAAACTCTCAAGACTTGCTGCAACGTAAAATGTTTGCTCACCTCATTGGGGAATGTTTTATGCTCGCATTTGGTATTTAGAAATTATGGGATTGACACTTTCAGTCAGGCACCTTCCTTGGAAAAATATGCTCAGCGCAATCAATAGTCGATGGAATAAAAATCTGGCATCATTAATAGATAGAGTGAGATACCGATCTCATAAGATTATAGACTTCTTCTAAGCCTTTATGAATCTCTCCTCTTCTATTATGCAGTGATGGTGTAGTTCGGAAGATAGAGAAAGCCAGTAGTATGTCGATGTCTGAACCTCTTGCGTTGAGGTAAGTTTCATGCTATTTGCTATGTGCTCGTACGTTTCATGTTTATGCATGGTCTAGTATTTTACAGCATGCAAATATTGAGACAAGAATCTGAGTTCCACGTCTGATTTTGTAGAGCCACCATATCAATGGTCACCTTCAGTGGATACTTTCAAGAATATAGTTTCAGAATAAACCACAAAAATGAAGCTACATGGACCTTGGAGCACGAGTTCAATCTCTTGACAGCTGTTGCAGAGTAAACTGCATCTTAAAACCATCTAAATTAAACTACCCTGTTCAAAATCTCAGACTAATTTAAATGTACAAAATCTACTAAATGATTGATCATGTTGTTGTAACACTACTGTAATTAAACTTAGCTGCTTCTCCGTTTGTAACTATATTTTGCAGCATTTCCACTCTTTTCATTTTGGGAAAACGTTTACTTATGTACCTTTGACCTTTAGTGACTTTATAGCACCAGACTATTTTTAATTTTTTTAGCAAAAGTAAGTATTACTCAACTAATCTGATACTGATGTGGATATATATAATTTTAGGCCGATTTGGCAAAATCTATTTCCACATCATCTGTTAGAGTCACACTTTCCAGCACTAAATGTAGTTCTCGTGCCACAAAATCACCATATGGGAAAAAATATTGAATCAAATTTGTAATTTTTCAAACGTCAGGCTCTGTAAAATCATTAAGGGTTAAAAGGTTAGGCCATGAGGGAAATGTTGCTCAGATCCATTGGAACAATATTTCCAAGACATTTGATACAACAAAATCTGAGACTGGAATATTTGATGTGCCCACCATTACCATATAGTCCTTGGTTTTGTTATAATTAACGTTGTTTTTAACCTAATTCCTCATACGTGATAACAAACACTGCACGAGTCCTCAAACTTTCACTAAAATACACGCACAACTCGGTTTTCAAGAACTTGCATCGATCATCGGGTCCTGGTCTTGATGAATTTGCCTCTTGAAGCCTTCTTTTCCATTTTTTCTCTTTTCTTTCTTGTCTTTTCATCTTCCTCACCCCCCTGCACCAAATCAAAATGGTGTAAGAAATTAAAAATGCAATAACGATGGATTAAGAAACTGGAATGGACTATACCGTACCTCAGAACCACTTGACATAAACCCTCTCGCAAGTCCAAAGAGTTTATATGCAGCAAATCCCGGGATCTGGAAATAGAAGATCCAATAAATTAAATTTGATCCACTAAAACAACACAACACTGGGCACATGATTGATGTCCTTAAGAAACCTTCTTTGCTCTCATAGTCATATAAGGCTGAAGATACAGATGACTTTTCATTTGGCAATTAGAGCCCTGAGCATTAATGGATTAAGGGAGCTTCTATATAATTTGCAACATGCATGCAAAAATATCAAGTAGAAAGATCAAATTGATAAAGTCACCAGAATGAATATCTATAGAAATACAGACTAGTAAATCTAAGAATGTATTCGCTCTCTCTACCATCAAAATGTGTGAAATGGTAGGCCTCCAACACATTTAGTTATATGAATCACAAGAAAAATATGACTTCTCGTACACTTTTGAGTGACTTTCCTGAAATGCTTTCAACCAGTACTAGCTTTGGCAGACCTCGTTTCAATTACAAATGTGAAACTTGTCTTATCATATACAGCAGGTCCCTCAACTACTTGGGTTTCAAGGAAAGCCTATAGGGCACCGATACACATAAACAATGTTTAGCATTATCTATACCAATTAAAGTTTGAAAGACTTGCTCAAAGAAGGGCACATAATCTTTATGTTGAAGAAGGGGATTTTGAAGTGTAACAAAACCAAGTAACTTCCTTTGAATGGTTATCCACAATTATGAGTGGTGATCATATTTGAAGTGCGGTTGAAATATTCTATGTGCATATCAAACAACAGTACCATATAACTTTTGCCACAGAAAGTATATTGCACATGCATCTCTCTGTTTGTGTGTGTGAGGGGTGTGTTTATTAATATAAGAAAGGGATTGAAATACTTACTACAAGGTATAAGTACCAGAACTTTCCGGAGATGATGGAAGTAAGTTGGACAAAGCATGTAATGTAGATCACATCATGTAAATATCTGCAGTAATAAGTAGTCGAAAAGTAAGATGGCAATCATTGTTGTAAAGCAGAAGGAAAAACAAAATACATGTCCAATTGGCATCACGGAGAATGATTGAACTAAGTACATGCTAGAAACTTAAAACATTTATAATCATATTTGTGATAACACACCTAAGTAAAAAACCAATCTTGCAATTTCACAAGGATCCGCAACAATTCATATTATAGCAAGTTTACTGGTTACTTGTGCACAATTCCAATCAAACCATTGAAAATTTTCAAGAATGCTGAAAAAACATCAGCATTATGACAATTTCATTATTCCAGATTAATCTTAATCTCTTAACTCATCAACAAAATAAATAAAAAATAAAAATAAAATCCCAATTAAGAAATGGTTTCGCACACCCGCAAATTCCTCCGGTGCTCATATCGAAGCCGCCATCGAGAAGCTCGCCGTCGTCGGTGTAACTGGGTTTAGCCATAGCATCGAGCTGCTGGTACGGAATGACGTAGGCCAGCGAAGTCAACATCAAGCCTAACCAATGCTTCCACGTGAAACTCGAATAGAAAACACCCATCCTCAGCACTACATAAATCGCCTGAATCAAGCATTTTAACAAAATTCACTTCGATCAGTACCCAAAAAAACAAAAAAGAAAAGGGGTGGAGAAGATTGATTGAGCTGTACATTGGAAGCGATGATGATTCGGAGAAGAGTTCTCATATGTCGGACGTTCTCTTCTTTGCGCTTCTTCGCTCCTTGATTCGCCATAGCTGCCAAACGCCGTCGTTCTTGCTTCAGACAGTGAATTATTCTGCTTCTGAATTAGGAGAAGAAATGGGGAATTTTGTTCTCTCATCGGTTTCCTTCTGTTTGTACTCTTAATTTTTAACAGTTGATGGGAATTGGGCTTCCAGTGAGCTCAGAGTAAAGCCCACTAAATGAATATAGTTTGGGCCCATTTATTTGGATAATAACGAAGGGAAAGGACATATATAACTATAGTGAGTTCTTATTTAACTACACTAGTTTGTGCACCATATCACGGTAAAAATTAAAACTAATAAAATATTTAACTGTAAATTAATTTTTATCTAAAAACTTATGTGAAAAATAAAAAAAAATATTTCAATCATCTATAATTTTAATAAATCAATGGTTATGATTTTCATTCCAAATTAAATTCCATTTAAAAAACTTTCATACTCTAATAGTGATGAAAATTATTTAAATTAAATTCAATTAATATTAGTCATTGCTTGTGTATTGGTGACAGTTTAGATTCTTACTCGTTTCTCGTACATATATATATTTTTTAATATGACTCAACTATATATGTATACATATATATATGTATATATATGTTAAATCTATGGTCCAGATTAAATATGCATCAAATTTATACATAGAGTGCATTGAAATTATAATGCATTGATTAATGAATAAAAATGCATCATCAACTTATGCAATAAGATTATGCGTGTAATGCATCAAAATAATGTGTATTATGCATAAATTTTAGTTATTATATAAGAATTGGTTCTTACCGGATCCTACCTCTATATATATATATAGGGGTAGTCAAGAGATCAAATATAATTAATTTCACACGTATTAATTAATATATTAGACTTGAGATGTTTACTTTATCAAAATTGATGGTTAAAATTAATTGATTTTTAAATTAAAATATTAAAAATGTAATAATTATTATATATATATATATAATTGATTTATTCCTTATTTGGTGAGATTTTATTATAGTATATTTAGTTGTAATAGCTTTTGAAAAATATGATTTGTAATTTAAAATTTGCTAAATAAAGAAATGTGTCTAAATAAGTGAGATAACTCAAAAAGCAAAATGTGTTTAAATAAGTGAGACGAAATTAATATATGTTAGTTTTGAATTTATCAATTATACAAATTGATTATAATTATTAGTATTAAATATTAAAAATAATTATATACCCTGGTCAAATAAGACAAATTTTTAGTACTAAATAGATTTAGTTTGTACATGTGTATTATGAATTGTTCAATGTTCAACTTATCTTGTTGCTCTATTTGCTCATAGTATATGATTTTAATGAAAGGTATTGAGTTCGAATCCTAATAATGTTAGTTTTTTAATTTAGTAGTTGTAGTATTATCTTTGTCATTAAAATTAGATTTAATTACAAAATCGCCACTCAAATTGATTTCAAATTGAATGGTTCATGTTTTATATATATATATATATATATATATATATATAAATGTAGTTTTATAGACAAAATCAATGATATATCTTACATCATTTTTCATCTTCTCAATTTTTCATCTTTATCCAAATTGCCGCTAGGGTTCTCAAACTGAAAATGGCTTTTGCATATTTAATTTATCATCACCGTGGGTGACCGCACTACTAGAAATTCGCTTATAGATGAAATTCAAAACAAGTCATATATATGCTTAAATAATTCATATATATATTTAAAATAATGTCAAGTATACATGTTTTATTGTAATGGCCCGTAAAAATTTTCCTACTAGTGCTATGTATCGAAAATCGGGATAATAAAATTTCGTTCTATAACTCGTATTTTGTCAATTAGCTAATTGATATTAGTAGCAATCGTTCCTGTGCACATTATAGTCTTCGAATTAACGTTTAATATCGTGTAAGTTGATGTGATGATGGAATAAATTAAAGTATCGAGCTAAATAATTAATTCGGTGCTTATTCGTTAAGTAAAGTTTGAAGTGTTAATTAAATTCTTAGCTAAGAATTTGGAAATTAGTAGTGTGATTATATACTATAGAGGATATATATGTTTAGCGTTAAGAGGAAATGTTATATTAACCAGGTTAACAGTTTAGATTCGTATAATCAATTGATTAAATTATTACTATTGAAGTAGTATATTTACGAGATTAGCATATAAATAATTCTCTAATAATAATCTAATTATAAGTTATTAGTAGTTGGGGAATAGAAATACGTCAAATACATATTGGGATAATTGTGTCATCGTTAGTATTTTGCCTTCTTAGTTATGAATGATTATTAGATTAAAAGTTATGGAAAGAATAGATAATGGAAAATTAGAATTTTAATTTTTCCTTAGCAAGAGAGTATCATTGTGTATTATGTTGAGAACATGAGTGTGAAATTTGGATATAACTTCTTTTAATAAAGAAGCACAACACACGTATATATATGAATGGATTTAACTGTAGAAACATAATATAAAGCTCATGATGGAAGGAAAGAACAGTGAGTCTACATTTTGATCTATGGTGCTGCAAGAATAGAATTATAAAAGCATGCACTTTGAGTTAATGCAAGGAGACAATCACTACTGCTATACTCCCTAAGTCTTACTACAAGACTAAGAATCACCTATATACCCTAAGACCTATATATTGGATCTATCCCCTACACAAAATCTATTCCACATCAATATAAGATCGTGGAATGCTGCTGAAAGTTTGCTGTTGAAGTGAAGACAGAAGCAGGAAGAAGGCGGACAACAGGAGGAGCAATAAGTTGGTGTCACTCCAACACTTTCCATCAACCTGCAACTGCAAATAAGAAGTAAATATATCAAATTAATACAAGCCCCAAAAGTCTCCTACATAGGACAGACTATGAGCAGATATAGACTGTTTTATTAGTAGAAAACTCAAGTGCTGTGAGAAGTCCAGCCAGATTTAAAGCCTTATACGTTGCAACCAACAAAGAAGTAGGAACACTCTCCCATATATCCCACATATATTACCTCAACACTCAGCTTCACTCCCACTGAAATTATACGCAGCAATACTCACCTCCCCAGAAAAAGTTTCTTAGCCATCCCAACAAAATTTAAGAAGTATTCCAAGCTATCCTAACCCCAAGAATCCTAAGGAGCCACTGAGGTAATACTAGTGTTGAACCTTCAGAGTTCAGATTTTACAGGTTTTAGCACTTGCTTAAATTGGTTTATTTCCTTTTTCTCCACAGAAGACAACTGGAAGGTCTCATAACCAAATCCTAGAAGTAAGAGTAAGCTCTCCTACTTATATCTAACTGTTAGAATGAGAAACCGATTTTGTTACAGATCCTGCAAACTTTTAAAACACGGGTAAAACCAAGAATTCAAACATAGAGCCCTTATACTATCTTAACATTAGCATGCAGGCCACTTAAAACCCAAGTACTCTGATTTCAGAACCTAGAGATAACTGTATATTAGGTGTGTGAGTATACACTATTAATACTCTAAGTCTTGTTCCTTAGTATTAGTTCGAAATCTCCTGTTTATGTAAAGTTCAAGTTCAAATTTGCAAGCTTAAAACTAAGAATTTGAGAAGCTTTTTTTTTTTAGATCCTTTTGTGAATAACTTTCTGATTCAAGAAACAGAACTTATAAACACTTAGATACGTAGATTCTGATTTTGCTAGAATTGGACCTACAATTATTTTTATGCCATTGCAGTAATAAAATCAGTACATGTTTACCTCCACAATAAGAAACCAACTCGAAAACATTAAAACTCAGAAATTAAAGGCAGAAATCACCTCACGCAGCAACCCAACTTCAAAACCCTTCCGACGTATGAATCAAAACAAGACAGCAACCAATATGTACCCCTCATCCAAAATACGAACAAAATCAAGTCAGAAATTGTTTAAAATGTTAAACCAACAAGAAAGGCCAACTCTCAAACTGAGCAGAAGCCTTGCTTCACGATTCAGTCACAAAAACAAAAATAAGAATAAAACTAAAGAATTTACCTGTGAAGAAAAGCCAATGTTTGCAATCCAGAAACACTCCTACGAGCACACCACCATTGATTTACCTCGCTTCAGATCAAAAATAGAAAGCAGAAAGTAGGGATTTTAGAATTTAGAATTATCGATAAAGAAAAATCTGAATTTTTTAAACCCATCAGAATTTAGAAACTATTAAACAGAAACAGAAGCTTCGCCTTTTCTTTCCTCATGACAAAAAAAATTCGAATTAGAACTTGTAAACATCTTTCCAGAACTAAATTCTGGAAGTAGAATTGAACATGCAGTACAAGAATTAAAATTGTTTGAAATCAGAAACAATAGCCAAGAAATTAGGCAGAGATAAAACATTCCTGGGGAAAGGGCGACGACTGCTGCTATACGGGGAGATCGACGAGCTCTTCGCGGAGGGAGAAGTCGAGATAACCAGAGACCGAAAGGAAAAGATGGAGCAGGGAGAGGAATCGAGGAACGTCGCTGCACTTCATTCTAGAGAGAGGGAGTTCTAGCGAGGAAGAGATGAAGAGGGGTCGACTGAGGAGAGTCCTGGTTAGGGCTAGTAGAAGAAATGAACAAATGGGCTAGGAGATTATCCAACGAGTGGGCCGAGTGAGAGTTAGGTATTGGGCCAACTGATTGGGCTAAAGAAATTAAAGCATTTGGGCTTGGTGGTGATGAGTTAATACTGGGCCATTGTGAAAATAAAATCTAGGCCCAAATAAATGACGAACTAGACTCCAAATAATAATAATAAACGGGCTAGAATCCGAAATAAAAATCTATCGGGTTGTAAAATGAACAATGTTGACGGAATAAATGTCTTCGTTTCATAAGACGAGCCTTAATAAAATAATTAGAACAAATTAAGAATTTACTTAATTAATTAAATCTTTGATCTTAGGGATTTATTTATTGGTTTGTCTATGATTAGTTAAATTGACCCCAACTTATTAAATGAACCGAGTTATAGATAAAGGACGAGATTAGTAGACGGATTTCGATTCTATGCATGCGTAAGTGATAAATTTAACTATGTTAGCTTGTAAGAGACTAGATTAGAGTTTTAGGCTTGGAACTAGATTGGTTCGAGTAATTATCTCGACAACCGTTAGTAATCTAATTAGAATTAATTAGACAGGACAACTCGAAAAGTGCTAAGGAAAATTTGTTAAATTGAGAGTTATTTAGAACTCTTCATTAATGAATTGGATTTCATTACTAGAAACTCAATTCTAAATTGAGAGGCATAATCAAATGAATTATGAAATAATAACGTATTATTTCATTTTGATTCTCTAAAACAAATAAATACTCACGAGGAGTATTTTTCTTTTAATTACGATTAAGGTTCGGCGAAGAAGAAATTCAATCGATCTACACCCGATCCTCGTTAGACGAAGAAGCAGTTCAGGTAGGCTTTCTTATACAAATAAAATCGCATGCGTTGTACCAAAGTATGATTTTCGCTTTAGAATGCTAGAATTTGAAATGTTATGAAGTATTGCATTGTCGAAAATATTTATATTTTGGTATGATGCGTATCTGTTGAACAATTAATCGATTTCGGACCTTTAAAGATCTATATCTTTTAAGGTTAGTGTACACCAGAACTGTGAGTCATCTTAGCGGGTTGGCCGGTTCAGTGTTCGCGGAAAGTGGCCACTTTCCCGACACACAGAATTTCAGATATGTATGATTACTCCAGAATTTAGACAGCGCTGTCGAACTTTTAAGATCACAAGAATTTTAGTGAACATAGGTTCTTTAGTGACAAAATCCCTATGTTGCACTGTATTACGGCAATTGCAATTATATCAGTACGAATGTGTTTTCGGCATGTGTTTACTGAGTACTTTCGTACTCAGCCCTGCATATATTTATAAATGTGCAGGTTAAGTCGTGATGACGAAGAGGAAGGCTCAGCGGTGGTTTTTGTTGAACTTTAAATGTTTTTACTCTCGGTGGTTTATATGTCGTCATACATGTAAATCTAGATATTGATCCAGTTTCCGCTGCCAGATTGTTTGTTTCAGATCCAAGAACTGTTTAACTATCCGTTTTGCTTTCGAACTATGTAGTTCAGACTTGAAATTGTTCTCCGTTATTTCATTCGTGTCGAACCAAGTATTTCAGACTTTGAAATTCTGTTAATATATTAGGGGTGTTCGTGACACTCAAACTCTATCGAAATCTTCCTCTTTGTTCTACGTTTCATAAATCATCATTTTATCAATGTTTTCATTTCGTTTGTTTATCCGTATTTCCTTTTAGTCACGTTTCCCTCTCTTTTACTTAGAGAAGTGAAATGGGGATGTGACATTTATCTATGAGGCGCTCATAGATGACATTTTAATGCTGTCATAATGCGCTCATAGATGATATTATTATATTTGACACAAAAATAATGTCATCTATTTTGTCATACTTGACATTCTTTTTTAAATGTCATCTTTATTAAACAAAAATGTCATTTATAAGCGAGTAGTCCACACGTTTAGGTATAATATATGACTTTTTCGTAATGTCATGTATAAGTCAGAAGATGACGTTAATATAATATCATCTATAATTTGGTAAATTTAATATTTATCATATTTTTAATTGATTTTTCTGTTTTTAATAATTTCATTTACGCCAACATAATTTACGAAATAAAATAATACCAAAACAGATTTTGTACAAGCATTAAAAATATTCAAATGCATTATACGTTCAATTTCAAAATCGTACATCCATGTAAAAATACTACAAGTAGGTTAATATTTTTGAATCCACCTTAACTAATACTTAAACTAGTACATGACAAACCCCAAAACAGTACTAGTTCAAATCATCATGTCCAAAATCCACAAACTTCTTCATATATCAATATTTGCAAGACATCACATGTCAATCTACAAGCAAAACGAGATAGAGTGAGACTTGTTTTATTTTTTAGTTGAATTGAATTATTTTACTAACCTCATTTATCACAGTGCTCGTCCAATCCCCAAGAACCTCGTCAATCCAATTTTGAGAGTATTCCATTTGATGGAAGTGCAAAATATCAATGAATATATATAATTATTAGTATTGAGAAATAATTTTAGTTTAAATTCTATTAATAATAAATTATATTACCAATGTGATCACATAATCTTTCAAGTTGTCATTCTTAAATGATTTTACTATCTCTTTTATATACTGCATCATATAAAATCCACACTGCTTTGAATCAGGTTGAGTATGCTCCTACGAATACTGATGATGGAAATTGAACAGCGTTGACTGAAAATCCATTAACAAGAATATCAGTACTCTAAATTTATAAAAGTTGTATTTCACTGTAAAAATCAAGTTATGGTATCAAAAGATGGAATCATATTACCATGTCTAAATCACCTCGTCTAAAGCTTCAAATCTCTCCCAGTTAGTCTTTGAACTCAAGATGCAGTCACTACTTCATTGAAACAAAAATGCACATAGTTGGTCAACATATTTTCATGGAGTACTACATAAAAAGCAAATTGTAAACCAATGAGATTTCTCTTTTTTGTGTAATCGGATAGTCAGACTTCCATTTGGTTCAATTGACTCCATGAAATTTGCACTATGTCATGATTCAGTCCCTCAAAATTTTATATATGGCTTAATTGAGTTAATAAATTTTGTAATATGTTAATTACATTCACATATGGAAACCGAAGTCTGGCTCAATTTAAATATTATAAAGCAGATGTTGAAACTCTTCATCATCTGAGTTATAGGGCACGCGATTGGAAGCTAAATCCTATTGTATTCTCCTCGTGTACATAAGAAGCTATTAAAAACTTTAAAGGATAATATATTGTTTTTAAGTATATTCTCCATGTAAGAAACTCATTCATTACCCTGTATTCAGGAGTCTCGGAAAAACAGAACAAATTGTTTCAGAACTCAACTCCGCACAATACGATAAATGATTAACATAAACAAACACATACCAAAATTTTAGTTATGCATTCAATGTCAAAAGAGGTATATAGTAGAATATGTTACACCTCGTAGTAGATAAAAATTATAACCCGAAAAGGAGATTCCAAATCACACAAATAAAAAATGTGGGCCGTAAACACAACGGGCACGAGTAGCAGTACGAGCACGAACTAAACCAGTGAAAGCAAATTGATGTTGAGATTTTAAGACAATACCGATAAGAATCTCAACTATTGAAATGCATAATTATGCAACGATCATCGTTAGAAAATATGCCTATTATGTTTACCCTAAATTATTTCTTGATCCTAATACGATATGATTATAATTTTATAACATTAATAGAGAGATAATTGAATTGAGAGATTACCATAATTTGGAGCATTTGGTTTAGTTAAGAGTGAAAATCTATGTGCTTTCTTTGGCAAAAAAGAAAAGAAAAAGAAATGGAAATTAAATTTACGATATTGACAACTATTATTCTCATCATCTGCAGTTCGTTTTTCCTTGTATCAGGTCATTCAGATTTTCAATTCGATCCATTTCTATTCAGTCTATTGTTATTCTAACAATAGAAGATTACTATCTAAAACAAACATCTTGAATTTAAATCTTACAATCTCGATTCAACCTATATATATATATGTATATGTATATGAAAGTCATGAAGCATATGTCTACAAAAAGAACAAGTATATTGAAGGGTGGATGGAGAATACCTTCTCTCAATGGCGAAGGCTGGTGGGGTAGCGTGGAGGGGCGACAGTCGTGACAGGATGGAGGTTCACGGCAGGGAAAGGTATATGGGCGTCAGAGAGAGTTTCTGGAGAGAAGGGAGAGGGTAGGTGTGTTTTTTGTTGAATTAGAAATTCTTTTCCATGCTTGTTATTTTGAAGATAATTTTTTTTTATATAAAGAATATTTATTTCATTGGACGAGTTCTAACAACAATGTTTGTAGTGGAGTTAGCAAATGTTTTGAAAAATAAAATTTTGCACTGGATTCGAATCACATATATTACATTATATTTCTTCCTTTTTTAAGTTCTATTTTTTCATTTTATTTTTATGAAAAAACAAAAATATAGATGACATTTTATATTAATGTGTTATGTATATTAATTAAAACACTCACATAGATGACATTTTGAATCTATTGTCATCTAATTAATAGATACATGACACTATATCATTAATTATTTTGAGAAATGTCAGGTATATTTTTCATCACACTTCACAAATCACATATTTTTGCAATGTCATGCATGCTAAAAATGCACTCATAGATGACATTTTGTGAAATAAAATGTCATCTATATGCAAATTTCTAGTAGTGTCGCACTCCGTCATCCAAAACTTTCTATTGCATTGAGCGCCAGCAGAGGAGGAGCAACCGATGACCGAAGATGATGAGCAACCGACGACTGAGGATGATGAGGAACTGATAGTGGCAGTGTAACTGTTCAACCTAAAGAGTATACCTAGGTTCTCGCAATTGAACGAGGTTTATAGCACGCAGTAAGCTGACCCTAGTCGAATCACGTGTAAAGCTAAATAGGGCTATCAATCAACAGTAATCTTGCACATTAAAAGTCAACCAATTTCTAAACACTCTAAATACGATTAGAAGTTCAATGGTTACTAACTAAATGAGTAATTAAACGAATAAAAGAACAGAGAATTGAAGACTAGGTTCTGGACACTCTTAACCCCTCAATTAACATCACATCAATCATGCATTCATGCTAAATTAATCTTCCCTAAGGTAGCCAAATTGCGTATTCATAAACTAAGCAGTGAATTTTACTTTCGTGTCCAACTCACACCTTTGGAAATTACTCGATCTAGCATAAATTCTTATTCAAACATTTCCAATTAGAGAATAAGTGTTGATTAACCACAGTTCAAGCATTAGAACAATTCATCAATATATTCTAAAACCTTAAAGAATCCAATGTTGATCAAGCATCAAATTCCATCAAGTAAAAGTTAACCAACAAAAGCATGAATGAAAAATGATATTAATTAAGAGATTCAAGCATCCAAACCCTACTAAGAATCTAGCCAACCATTAGAAAAGAGAGAGAATCAAAGTAAGAACCCATAGAAAGCAAACTTACTAGATTAAATGCAAGAATCTAAAGTTGGAATACACTTCAATCCATTGGAAATCGATAATCAAACTATGAAAAAACAATGGAAATATGTTCTGGAGAGTTTTTCTAAGTTCTAAGGTGTGGGATCCCTAAGGAATGATCTATTTTTCTCCCCTTTAAATTTGTCAAAACCGCCACTTTAATGCGCCCAGCGACCACTGGCTTGGCCACTTTGCGCCCGCTTCTTGTGCAGGCCCAACGGCCGTTGGGTGCCCAGTGATCGCTGGCCTGTGCTCTCTGAATTTCTCCCTTCTACAGCGCAACGAGCGCTGGGGGTGCAACACCTGCTGGCCCCTAGGCTCGCTTCTTCTATGCATTCTTCCTCTTCGTGCATTCCTCGATTTGTACCACCTCATTTGGCTTTGTATTCTCGGCACATTTGGCATCTATTCGGCTCCAATCCAATCTTCCTCTCATCATCCTACATCCAACACGAAAGCAAACGAAACCGGCGCAAACAAGAACTAAAAAGACACGAAATCAAATCAAACTAACACTAGACTCAACTAAAGATGAACTAGAAACACACCAAAAACAAGATAAATAACTCCCCCACACTTAATCATTTGCTTGTCCTCAAGAAAAATTCAATCACGATGCATCAACTCAAATAAAAAATTAACACGCAAGCCCAACCTTCATGCATACCTTCACTTCAAGGCTTAGACTAGACTTGATTCTCAATCGTATTCAGTCACTTAATAAAATCATAATGTTTCCCGTTACTAAGTTCATCAATACGTGCACGATCACAATGTACACACATCTCACATCTCCCCATCATTCACATGGCCAATTCCCCCTAAACTTTTAAGCAAAATGAGCAAGTCCACATAAGGGTATAGTCATCGGGTATGAACATCAATAAATCACATTGAGTGCCCCGATGTGGTTTCCCATACTCATTATTGGAGATAAGCGGAGTAGAACCCACGAACTCGACTCGTCTACTTATTCACGCCCTTCTAGCATTTTATTACTTCTTTTTTTTATGATGAATTAACACTCTTTTTATTCTTTTTTTTATTCAAGGTGAACCGAACACGTAAACACTAGGGAGTAATCACTTATAATCTGAATCATGATTGGTACGTGCCAACTAGCAAAGCAACATGCCCCACTAAACGTCTCAATTATAGGACCTAGCCCAATCGAGAAGCAAACTAATCTAACCTACAACCTTACATGCTCATACCAAGGCTCACATGCTAATAATCGATAATCATCAACACAAAACAATTGAACAAGCAAGAAAACATGCATGTGATCAAGATTGGGGAAGCATAAGAAGACAACAAAAGGAACACGACTCAGCAAAAGCATGCGCTTTCTTGGGGGGGGGGGGGGGGG
>JAPKLX010000051.1:0-70852 GCA_026898415.1 Leonotis leonurus | reverse complement strand
TTTTTCCCCCCCCCCCCCCCCCCCCCATCCCTTAGATCCTACTGCGCCCTCACAGTAAGGAATTAAAGAAGAAGGAGATAGAAACTTCCCTGATGAAACAAAAGCCGACAACAAGCCCGAAAGTCGAATTGACTCCCAAGATTATTACCTACACACACAAAACAAAGGAAAAAGAAGCATAAAACTGAACGAAATAAATAAACAAAACAAAAAGAAAAAGAAAAGAAAATACAAACTACTACGCCGGATCCTGAGAATCCTGATAGTTGGATGGTGGATGAGAAGGGGGTTGAGTCCTAACCACCTTGACCACATCTCCTCCAAGGAGGTGACATGTGTCGAGGGACTGGACTCAGTTGTCGATGGATGAGACTGTCCCCTGAATGGATGTGAGGAGTGTATGTTGGGTGTCCATCCTCTCAAACATCCCGGTTTGGAATGTGTTGAAGGCATCTCCCGAAGGATAGCCGGTCCCATAACTGAAATATCCGCTGCTGGAGCTGCTGGCATAT
Source organism: Leonotis leonurus (assembly GCA_026898415.1). Lineage (NCBI taxonomy): Eukaryota > Viridiplantae > Streptophyta > Magnoliopsida > Lamiales > Lamiaceae > Leonotis > Leonotis leonurus. Next base: position 70,340 of record JAPKLX010000051.1, on the reverse strand, counting down.
CCTCATTGATATGCTCCCTGGTATCTGCCTGATTTTCCTAAAAAACCAGCTTCTCCATCTCAGTGTCGCTAGTGGGAGCCTCTTCGTTGTTTGGACCAGTCTCAGAAGACGGTTCAGCTCCTCCTGCTCTCTCTAGCGCCGCATCACGCTCCTTGTAGTGGCGTACACACTCCCCTTGTTCATAAGGAACAAATGAGCTCTCCGTTACGAGGAGGCCACTGTTCTTGAGGGTGTCGGCGTGTAAGCCGATGCTCTCCACGCTGACGTAGGATGGTGATACATGCAGACCAAAATGCATTGCCAAACGAAAAGGAATATATGTTAGAGCGGGGTGAGTTTTCTTCCTGTGCTTAATACCTTCAATTTGGACCCAGATGAATGATCCAATGCACACCTTCTGGCCATTTTTTGGCAGCAGATAGGAGAAAACACTCATTGGTATTGACCTTATTGGCATGCTTATTTCCAGACACATTATAAGCTATGAACTTATGTAGTAAGGAAATGACATTGTCCCTAATGAATCCACTAGGGGTGCTACTCGGGTTCCAGTTATAGAGCCCGATCAGATCATACCAAGCAGCTATCGGGTTAAACTCCTTAGGAGTCCTTGCAGCTGCCCCTCTCGACGAAGAAAAGCCAAACACAAAATGTATAATAGAACGAGTCATTGGTAATCTATCCTCCTTTGCTTGTTCTTTGTGGGTGTTTGAAGTGATTTATGGATATGGAGAAAACAAGGTACTGAAGGAGTTGGTGAAGGTCGTCTTTGCCTAGTCCTCTGGAGCAATCGTCACCTGATAGTAACCAGATAAACCATCAAGAAAGCAATAGAATTCATGACCCGCTAACTTATCTAGCATCTGATCAATAAAAGGTAAAGGAAAATGGTCTTAGCGGGTAGCCGCATTTAACTTCCTATAGTCTATACACATTCACCAATCGGTGGTTATCCTAGTTGACACCATTTCCCCTTTCTCATTAGTGGTCACCGTGATGCGTCCCTTCTTAGGCACAACATGAACGGGGCTAACTCATTCGCTTTCAGAAACCGGGTAGATCAATCCTTCATCATAAAACTTAAGGATTTCCTTCTTAACCACCTCCATTAGATTCGGGTTCAACCTCCTTTGGCCGTCAGGGAATGGCTTTGCTCCTTCTTCAAGAACGATTCAGTGCATGCACATAGACGGGCTTATCCCCTTGATATCCACAAGGCTCCATCCGAATGCCTTCTTGTTCGCTTTGAACACTATTAGCTCAACAAAAATGATCATCGGCTTCGTTTCTCCATCCTCCAAAAATACATACTTAAGGTGCTTGGGTAGCTCCTTAAGTTCAACTAGACTGCTTATTGGCTATTTGAATTCTTCTCCTTTTAAGACCTCCAACACCCCCACACTGGTGTCGAGGAGTAGGTCCTCCTCTTGACTGTCAGCACTCTCATCAACATCCTCAGCTTCATCATATTCCTGCAAAAAGACCATCTCGGCCAAGGCATCAATAACATCGATGAAAGAACAATTATCAGTTAAACATTGTACGGGTTAAGGGGAAATTTCCCTGACAGACAATGAAATGGTATCTCCTAACTCAGTCATTTGCAACTTCTCATTTTTAACATCAATAAGTGTATTAGTAGTTTCCATAAAAGGTCTTCCTTGTAAAGCAGTATGCTCATTCCCCGATTCATGCACTTCACCCACATCTAAGACTACGAAATCAACATGTACAATAAAATCCCCGACTCTAACAAGGATATCCTCTATGATCCACTTAGGGTATCAAATTGATCTATCAGCAAGCTATAATGACATTCTAATAGGCTGCAAGTTTCCTAATTCTAATTTGACAAATATAGAATATGCATCAAGTTTTATCCCAACCCCTATATCAAGCATGCATAAAACTGAATTACCATTACCTAAGACAATTTTAATTACAAAGCTACCTGGATAGGTTTGTTTAGGTGGTAACTGATGCTTCAAGACTGCACCGGCGACTTCCGATACCACGATCTTTTCATCCTCCACGAAATGCCGCTTTTTGGACGCCAACTCCTTGAAGAACTTGACATATGCTGGAACATTCCTAATCACGTCAAGGAGTGGAAGATTCACATTCACCTTAGAGAGCATTTTATAGAAGTCCAGGAACTGATGATCCTGCTTCTCGTTTCTCAACCGCCCAGGGAAGGGAATAAGAGGCTTGTAAGGGTTTTTGGTCTTATGTAGCTATCCTACCTTCTCCTTCTCTTTAGGAGAGGCTAGTGCAATGCTCTCGTCCTCTTCCTTCTCATTTGTTTCTTCAACCGACATTTGCACCTTGTTATCAACCACTTTCCCACTTCGCAGCACCGTAACAGCTTGGGCATGCTTTGGTAGACTCGAAAGCTTGTCCTTTTTGTTCACCTGAACAAGCTCTCCAACAGTCCCTGCCAACTACCCAACTTGTGTTTCTATCCGTTTCATGGATGCCTCAACTGTCTCAAATCTTTGGTGGTTGGCTTGGATGAATTTGTTGAGATTCTCCTCCATTAAAGATTTGGATGGACCCTGATGTGGACCTTGGTGCTGCTGTGGTAGAAACTGTTGGAACCCTTGTTGAAGCAGCATCTGTTGCCCTTGCTGTGATTGCGGTCTCCACGAAAAGTTGGGAAGATACCGGTAGCCAGGATTGCATGTGTTAGAGTAGGGATCAAACTTTGGTCGTGGTTGAAAACCTTGAAGAGCATTGACCTGCTCTTCGTACTCCTTGTGTTTCTCAAATGCACTAGCACACGCATTAGCTCCATGCCCAAACTCTCCGCAAATGCCACACATCTCATTCACTGCGGTTCTTCTGGTTGCTCATCCTGTCCTGATTGCGTGAACCTGCCTAGTGAGTTCTGCCAACTGCCTTACCATGTCATTGCTAGAAGTGGCCTCATTCACTTTCTTCTTCTGGCTTCTAGAGATTCTCTACTGTAAATTCTCTGCCATGTTTTCAAATATCTCAGTCAGTTCTTCGGCAGTTCTGTTCCCAATGTCCTCTTCGGCTGCATTGTCCACCATATATTGAAAGTTTTGTTGGAGGCTCTTATAAAAGAACGGATTGAGCAGCTCCGGTGAAAGATTGTGTTGGTCCCGAAAGAGCAAGGTTTGGTGTATGGGGGGGGGGGGAATACACCAAATACAAACTTTTTAGTTTACTTGGTAAGTTAACTAGATAGATTAAACTTTCTCGAAAGGAAATTGCTTGAGTTGACAGACCAGGTTCACTCTCGATCTGTCCAGACAAGTTCACTCTTGTGAATTACGGAGGTAAGATAACAAGAGTGATCTTGTATCTTAAGTTGTGTAGTGTGCGAAATATGGTGGACTTAGTCTGTTGCTCTTATATGAAAACCCTTATAAACACTTAGCCGAATATATTAAGAGTTGATTAAAACAATGCAAGTTTGAGTGCAAGTGAAAAGTTAGTGAATAAAACAACTAAAAGATAAAATGCGTAAATTAAAGAACACAATTATTTTTACGTGGTTCGGGAAACCTCCTACATCCACGGTCCAATCAAACTAGATTGGATATCCACTACTAAGATAATTCTCTTCTTTAAACTCGCTGAGAACGAGCCACAAGTTCCAATCAGAACTAGATAGAAACTTGTGCACAAATAGGGCCGTGTCCCTTACAACTTGCAGATAAATCTGCTTCAATACCTTCACGTTAATCCACTTAGAAAACTACTAAACTAGAGAAGATATCAACTCTCCATCTCGATACGACAGACTTGAATCGAGGTTGGTGTGATTACGTTCACGAACGACTTTCAACAATCTAGAATGAGAAATCTTCTCGTTGAGTGCTTCAATGGTTGAGTAGATTTCTGGGCAAAGTTTCAGCTCCGAATGATCGCGCGTATGTTCGTGTTGTATCCCTCCACATTTTGTTCGTAGCATTTATAGGCACAAAATTTGAATTCTAACCGTTGGGTTGATTGGCGTGATTTAAATATTGATTGCCAATCATTGATTTGAATCCTTAAATGATCCTCTTGCCTTGTAAAAAAAGATATCCAAGATCTCCTTGATTATGGAAACAGATAGCTGATTGATCTATTCCCTTCTTTAAGCTCTAATTAATTCTCCTTCATTCTTTGAGAAATCTGGTGACGTGGCACAAAGATAGGATTCTCTCTAAGTACATCGGGTGACGCATTGTATACCCAGATGACTTTGAGAAATATCAGATGACTATGTAAAACTTCAGATGACGCATTGTATATCCGAAGACTACATAATCTCTAATTTAATGATCTGTAAGGGACAAGTTCACTCTCCACCCTGGTCTGCTCAGGTCAGGTCAGGTTCACTCCAGTGAGGTGGTCTAGTCCAATTTTGCTCCTTAAGATGTTAAGAACAACTAGGTGTTGAACATGTTTTGTCCAGGTTGAGTGACCTTCAACAGGTTATCTGCTTGCATCAGGTTCGCTGGTCTGCTTCCAAAGAACAAAAGACTATCTAGAACAGATGACTTCCTATAGGACATAATACTTAATGTATTTGAGTCTTTTACATATTTAGTCATCAGCTAACCTAGTCTAAGAGGTTGGTTTAATAAAGATAAGACTTTATAACTTAGTCTTCTCCTTACAACATACCAACTCTATAAATAAAAGACATGCTTGCTCCCTATCAGGTTCACTCATAAATTAAGTGATCTCCCTGTTTCACTTTGAGCAGGTTAGGTCTAACAAGCAAGACATAAAATGAATCTAAGTGTGTTTCGAAACCACACTTTACAAGATAACCCTAAGTAAAATAATAAAAACGATCTGGTTTAAAATACCAGAAGGGTTAATTTCGTTATAATTTATAACGAATAAAAAGCATTAAATAGAGTTCTGGACAAAGAGATATTGTCATCAGATAACCCGTTCAAATATAATATATATATATATATATATATATATATATATCTAGCAGATCAGTGCGTACATGTTACATGATGTGCATGTCCAGAGCATAGAACAAAATAACAAAAAGCATAAAGATAACAGGTTTAAAAGATATTCAATCAAACCATTTACTTCCTGTTTTCTTCTTCTGCTTCGCCTCCTCCTTCATTTTCTTCTTCCTTTCATCTGATGTTAGCTAAATGCTCTCATAAATTTCATCTCTTATTCTGGCATAATTTGGGTCGTGATTATCAATCTTGTATCCTCTGGCCTGAGCGATCAGATTGATGCACTTAAGTATCTCAGTCTTATCTGGCATTGTGCTTCCTGGTATGAGTGGACATTGTATATATTCCCTTGCTGGTGCCTTCCGTTCCACTTTTGTTGCTTCAGCTACTGACTTCACTCTTTGGACAAGCTCCTTGTCCTTATAACCATCCACATACTGCCTGAAGTCATGATCAGCTGGCTGTTGAGAGTAGGCAGGTTCTCTCATGAAATATCTATTTAAAATGAAACCCGTTTTGACTAGCTCCCAGTCATTCTAATCTTTGTCTGCTACCAAGGGATCTTTAGGCATTCTCTTATGCAAAAATAACATATTAGCTAGTGTTCTGAACGTTCCCTTCTTCTTCGCTGGCTGTGCTGCTGGTCTGGCAGATGTAGATTGTTGAGCTGCTCTTGGTGGTGGATCAAAAGCTCTTTCACGTTCTGCCCTCTCTGCCTCCTTCTGAAGTTGTATCGCTCTGTCCTTATAAAATTGAGCTCAAAAAATGGGGTCACAAGCTTCCTCTTGAATAACTCCTAGCATCATCAATTCAACGATCTGGTCGCCTTCATCTTTCTCTTCTATCATTGGCCTCTTCCCTTTATCCGGCCTAGGTTTATCTGGTTGAACTTGTTGAGCTGGCCTGGTAGGTGGAGTGGTCTGTTTCTTGGCAGGTTGCTTTCTCCCCGTCTCCTTTCCTTTTCCTCCCTTTGCTCCTCGACCTTCCCCCTTTTAGACATCATCAAAGATAGACTTGATGAGTTTGCGAAGAGAGTCGATCTCATTCTGCATTGCAATTAGCTTCTCCTCAACATTGTTCTTGAAAGTGAGTAGAAAAGTGATTTTCTAGTTGGCTTCACTGATTTGATTTGTGAGTCTGTTGTTCATCGTAGTCAGCGTTTTGTCATAGTTGCTTTGGGTCTGCTGCAGGTCATCAACCTTTTTGAAATAATGGCTTATGTCCTCTTGATTCGGATACTCTCTGTCAATATAGATTCTTCTTCATTTTTTCTTTGAATCTTTCCTTCTCAAAAGTAGCCAGCTATTTGTGTAAGTTGCGGGAGGTGGCTTCTGTGATCTCGGCTGATATTGAGGCTGTGCTCTGCTTAACAGCTTCCTCGATCTTTGTCTTCTGCTTGTCTGCAAGGTCAGCTAATGACTTTGTGATCTCCTCAAACTTCTTGTCATAATTTTCTAATCTCAAATTCAGTTTCTCTTCAGCAAGATCAGCTACATCTCTGTCATCATCCAAAATCTTGTTCATGTCTTTAACAACATCTCTGATTTTCTTCCTCAAGACTTTTTCCATGTCGTCAACGTACTCCTTCTGGTGGTTGTTGAAGTCGGTAAGTACTTTGGTTGCCTTCTCTTGGATTGCATTGCATGTGACGACTAGATGGTTTTGAACTCTCAAATTGATTAAGTCATCAGCCTGATCATTATTATACGGCTTGTTTTCATTTTGCAGTAACTCCTCCAGGTCGGTAAAGCCAACATGAACCTTGAGCTTTGCAGTTGCACCTGGTGTGTACAGTTCGTTGGTTCGTTCCCCTCCGATGACCTGTCCAACCAATTCCTCTTCAACCTCTGCAATAGCAGGTTCATGAATATTTCCTTAATCAGGCTCCTTCTCCGTTTCTCTCTCTTTTTCCGTCTCCTTTTCCTTTTCCACCTCTTTTTCATTCTCCTTATTACTCCATTTTGTCTCTTTCTCTGGTTGAAGTAGGTTGTTCTGGTTCTGCAGTTTGAGATGTAGAAGGTTGGGAATTTGGTTGATGTGCTGGGGTTGAAGTACATGGTTGTTGTTGCTGCGCTGTGTTAGATGTTTTGGGCTGGTCAACTGTTGTCTCTCTTTGTTCTGCCATATTCTCATCGACCTCATCTGGTCGAGCAGATGGCTCTTCCCTCGCTTCTTCTTCTTCTTCTTCTTCATATGATTCTGGTACTGATTCAAAGAATTCCATTTTGTCTTTGTAATAGGACCTCAGATCAATTTTCAATTTTCTCGCCTCATGCTTGGAAATTCCAAATATTATCTCGTGATAAGTCTCCCTGATCTCTACGATCGAAGACACATTGAATATATTCTGAAAAGTGGCCTCTTCAATCTTCAACTCATCAATTGACTTTATGGTGATTAGAGCTTCCAAAACATATTACTCATTATCCTTTATCAACAAATAGATCTTGACACGACGAGTTGCTGCGTAGCTCTCTGGTGTCAAAGCAATGCTTGGAACATCTTGTAGAACATAATGATCTGCTTCATTCTCTATAAGTTGGATGACCTCCTCAGCCTGCTTCCTCCTGGCAGTATCTTCATCAATCTCTTCCTCCTCGTCCTCATCAATCCTCTCCAAGCGATCTGGTGAGGGAGACGGTGAAGCTGTTTTGGCTGGAGAAAAATCTTTCTCCTGCTTTGGATCATAAGATGACTCGGGCATAACATCATCCAAAACTTCCCGATCTAGTGACTCCTCTGGTGAGGCAGGTTGCTGTTTTTTCAACCTCCTCTTCTTCTACTTCCGCTGTGGTGGAAGAGATGATGTTTCTGTTTCTGATGAACTCGCCCTCTTGGTTGGTTTTCTCTTCTCCTGTAATGACCCGTAAAATTTTCTTAATTTATCGTGTATCAGAAATCGCGATAATAAAATTTCGTTGTAGAATTTAAAATGTCGAATTACTAATTGATTTTAGTAGCTTTTGTTTTCGTGTACCTTATAGTCTTTGTGTAATAATAGACATTATGCAATCTTGTTTGATGATGAGATTATTAAGAAGACGAACTAAGTAAATCATTTCAGTACATGATCGATAGTTGGAGTTCTATGAGATGATTAAATTATCTAGAAGAGGCATAAACAATTAGTAGTGTGATTATATACTATAGAGGTTATATGTTTAACATTAATAAAGAAGTGATGTGTGAACCGGTTTATAGTTTAGATTCCTAATAATCAATGGATTATATTAATACAAGTGAAGTATTGTATTTTGAGATTAGAATATGAAGATTCGGTAATGATGATCTGTATAAGTCCTTATAATTGAAGAATAGAAATGTAACAAAAGGCATTATGAAGGATGCTATTATTTGCATAAATGGAATGAGATATACTATAGAATGCAGATTACTTGCATTAGAAATATAGGAATAATTATATAAATTACAACTTAGAGATTTCTTGTTCCAAATCTGGAACTATCGTGCAGTCGAAAATAGTTTAGTAAAGACCTAGTTATGCATCTAAAGCTATTAAGTAAAAGAAAAGAATCACAACAAAATCTGCCGAGTAGATTTGTTTCATAAGAAGTTATGGGAGAAACTAACTACTGCACACCATCGACTCAACTTTCTGTTACATCATACTAAAGAAGGAGGAGGAATGCAGACAAAGTAAAAGCAAAACGGCTGAAGGCAGCATGACTGCAGATTGAGCTGCACATCTTCTACACTTCATGATATATCTCTGCACATAAAATAGATACCACATAAATGTTTTGCCCCAGAAGTCAATGAAATCTGAACCATAGCATATAACACTTGAGTTATAGACTGTGCATTAGATAACTAGAGTGAGTAATGAAGATGATACGCATGATAGATGTAACAACAATCTCTCCTTCATATACACTTAGGAACCCATCCCAGAAACACTTCTCTACATTTTCAGGATTTAGATTTCATAACCAACCCTAAACACTTTCTTATATCCTACCTTGATACTACCTTCACCCCCACAGAAATATAGCTTACTCACCACGTAGAAGCACTCCTCCACACAAGGAAGAAACTCCTCAGTCACCCCAAAGTCCAGACTTAGAAGCAGTAAGGTAAACGTAGCTTCATCTTTTCAGTCTAGTGTTGGGTCCCCACTGAAACATTTCACTATGTTTTACTTCAAGAAATCAGTTTCTCATTCACTAAAGCTTTGACAGAGTAGCTTTTAACCACACCCCAAGAAGCCACCCAAGTCATCCCATTCAAAATTCCCAGAGGTATTAAGGTAAATTCAGACCCCAAGCATTCAGTTTGTGTTCTCTATAATGCTTAGTAAAAAGTTTAGAACTGAGTTAGGCATGCAGAACTTAATAGACACAGAGGTTATTTAGACTTTACATGGGTTAGAAGTAACAAGCAGATTCAGAACAGGACATGTAGACCTATATCTATATAGAGATTATGTTTTTTTTAAAAAAAAAAAAAAACTAGAACTTATAGTTTATCATTTTCAGTCTTTAGATCATAATCAGTACTCATTTTAACCCATAAATAAGAAACCTACTCAAAAGTTTTAATCTCAGAATTTAGAGATAGAACCTACCTCACACAGCAATCAAACTCCAGAACCCTTCCAACGCATAAGTTCGAACGAGACCAGCAACAAAAGTGATCCTCAGTAAGGAAAAGAACAGAACAGGGGTCATAACTTGATTAAGTATTAAACAATTCAGAACTTGAAACTCTTAATTAAACAGAAACTTCGTATATTTCACAACCCAGTCAGAATAGAACTATGGTCTAGCTAATTGTTTAAAACAGAAACCTGAAAGAGTATTGATCATACTGTAAACGAAGACTTAAAAATCTAAATTCAAAGATTTCAGACTTAAACCCCAAATTTCGAAATCATAGCCTGCCAAATTTCTGGAACTGAAACTGAAGGAGGAAAAGAACATGCATCACAGTATGAACCCGAATTTAGAACAGAGGGTAAGAATTTGAGAGGTTCTAAACCAATTTCTGTATAGAAACCTAAAAATCTAAACATGTAAGAACAGCATGTCGAAACCTAAAAGGAGTACAGAAATTGATGGGAATAAGGGAAAAATTTGGGAGACCTATAAGAACCAAAATTGGATTTCCTAAAACTGGAATGAAATTGAAAAAAAAAAAAGAAAGAGGGGGAAATTACCTTGAAGTCGCTGGAGAGGTCGAAGGACAGGAAATATAGCGTCGATTGGTGGCGAGCAGCAGCGAGAAGAAAGAAGGAAAGGAGCAGATAGTGAAAGAGGAAGGGCGAGCAGATAGTGAAAGAGGAAGGGCGAGCAGATAGTGAAAGAGAAAGAAGCAGATGGCGAAGGAGAGACAGATAGAGAAAACTAGAAACCAATTGAGAAGAGGCGACCACTATCTGTTTGGGGAGAAGCAGATCGATGTAGGAACCGCTAGAGTTAGGATAGTTAGAAACAATTCATGGGTTTAGTCGTTGGGCTGAAAATAGATAACCTAATGGGCTTTTTGATAATAATAAGGAATGGACCAACAAATACAATTAGTATTGGGCTGAAATTGCTAATGGCTAGACTAGTAATTAAATTTAGTCGGGACCCAGATTCAAATTGGAATCGATCTGAACTATAATAAACAGACTGGGCTCCGGAATAAAAGTCAAATCGGACTGTCAAACATATAATTGGACGAACCTAATATTTTCGATTCACAACATGGGCATTGATTAAATAATTAGAACAACTAAGATTTAATTCTTAGGAATTGACTTAAATCTTAGAAATTAGAGATAAACTAGTTAGGTTTACTATAAATCAGTTTAAAACCCACATAAATTAGTTACACCAAGTTGAATAAGAAATGAGAATTTATCCGGTTACCGAGAAATTTCTTAATCAATAATTAATTATTTTCGAGTAAGTTATCTCGACTTTTTATAGAACCTTAATTAGATAAGATGACTTAGAATATATATATTAGGGAAATTCAAATTAGATAATTATTAGAACTCTCTAATAATGATAGTTGCATCAACTACTAAGAACTCGATTTTAAATCGAGTAATAAGTAGAATAAATTTATGAAATAAAGTATATTATTTCATTAGATAAGGCAATTAGAATATGATTTCATACTTAGATGAAATAAATTATATACTCACGATGAGTATTTTTCCTTTTAATTACGATTAAGGTTCGGCGAAGGAGAAATTCAATCAACCTACACCAGATACTCATTAGACGAAGAAGCAATTCAGGTAGGCTTTCTTTTACCAAATAAAATCGTATGCGTTGTACCAAAGTATGATTTTCGTTTAGAATGCTTAGAATTTCAAATGTTATGAAGTATTGCATTGTCGAAAATGTTTATATTTTGGTATGATGCGTATCTGTTGATATTTAATCGATTTCAGGCTTTTAAAGATCTTTATCTTTGGAAGCTTGTGTACACCAGAACCGTGAGTCATCTTAGCGGGTTGGCCGGTTCAGTGTTCGCGGAAAGTGGCCACTTTCCCGACACACAGAATTACAGATATGTATGATTACTCCAGAACTTAGACTGCGCAGTCGAATTTTTAAGATCACAACAAGAATTTAGTGAACATAGGTTCTTTAGTGACAAAATCTCTATGTTGCACTGTATTACGGCAATTGCAAATATATCAGTACGAATGTGATTTCGGCACGTGTTTACTGAGTACTTTCGTACTCAGCCCTGCATATATTTATAAATGTGCAGGTTAAGTCGTGATGACGAAGTGGAAGGCTCAGCGGTGGTTTTTGTCAAACTCTTGATATTTTACTCTCGGTGATTTACATGTCATCATACGTGTAAATCCAGATATTGATCCAGTTTCCGCTGCCAGACTTATTTAAGCTTTCAGAATTAAACTACTATTTTATTCGTGTCGAACCAAGTAAATTCAGATTTGTACTCGTCTTTTGTGACTTAGAAGTGGTTGTGTTTTCTTTAATTTCGAACTCGGAATCTTGTTCACGTACTTGTGGTGTCCATGACACTTAAACCTGTTAAAAACTTACCCTTTGTCGTACGTTTCGTGTATCACCCCTTTTATAAATGTTTCGTATCGTTTGTTTATCCGTATTTTCCCTGTTAGTCACGTTTTCCCCGATTTTACTTAGAAAAGTGAAATGGGGACGTGACATCTCCTTCTTGGTTTCCTTCTTCCATTCCCCCTTGGAAGGTGCCACCCAGGTTGAGTTCGAGTTACCCATCTCTTAACAAATATTTTAAATGAACCTCATCCTTCACTTTGTTGAATAAAGATGGAGATAGACCAAGTGCCATCTCGAGCTGGTACTGCTCCTTCGGCAAGGTGAGCTGCTGGTTAAAATGTAAGCTCTCCTTCTAGGTTTGATGTTTGAAAAATATTTCAATCATGAAGCTGATCTTGGTTGCATGTCATAAATGTCGCTTCACAGATACTTCGACGACTTGTCCTTTATCATTCTTGTTCTCTACTACCAGTCTGGCCTCCAACGCCAACAGATTGAAAAAAATCATTCCCCAATTAACTGGCATATTTAACACCACTGTAGTTAATATCCTCATCTTGGCCGTGGTGACCTGGTTGTATGACCCGCTGTGCGTCATGAATATCCTATGCACAAAGTCGAATAACAGCTTATATCTGGGAGTTAGTAACGTTCTGGAGAACATCTTCCCTATGTATGTTGTAGGAATGACTATTATCTCCTCTACTGCTTCTTGTAGTTGCTCCTTAGTAATCTCTCACAGGTCCATTCCTTCATCCTTGAGTTGATATGCATGTAAGATCATATGCAACACGTTGTATGTGGTCTTGCTGGTGGTCTTCTCTCCAATGGGCATCAGAATGCTCGCTTCATTTCCTGTCTTATCATCTTCCCACGTCACATAGAAGATGGCTACTTCTTTCGGCAGATACATCTATGGATAAGATGGGACTATGTTATGAAATCCTAGACAAGAATTTATAGGTTAATTATCTAAGCTTAGAGCAAAACATATCAATTTATAACCATTTTAAGCAAGAACATGATGAGCATCATATATGCATAATTCTAGTTCTCTTCAAATCTCCAAATAAGTTCTATTTCTAAACATGCAATCAAAATAGATTACCTAATAACAACATAAACATGATAGATGATTAAATTCACAGCAAGATATGCATGAATATCAAGAACTCAACTTGAACACAAGACTGTGAAGAAATATAGAAATCAAATACAGAAAATGAAATTGATATAGAGCATGCTTAGACTCCCATCAATGGCATAAAACACATATAAACATAATCTAAATTAGAAAGACCTTTGCATCGTTGGATAACAACATAAATTTCCTCAAGCTTTTGAAAGCAAAGTCACGTAGGGTTCAGGTGAAATGAATTTTTGAACCTCAAACACACGCTCTGGAAATTTCATGATAGATTGTGCCATTTTCGAAAAAAAGTTTTGAAGATTTGAAAGGATTTGGAAGCATTTTTAGAAAATACGAAGGCTGGAAAGTTTAAGTGTTGCAATGAAATGAGGAAGAAGGTGAATAGTTAATTAGTAAAACACATATATATAAGCAAAGAAAGAACGGTTCAGATTAAAAGTAAAAGATTTAAGGGTTGAGATGAATCCTCCCTTTTTAGTTTCTTGTTAAGGTTTCCTCAATTTCTCACTTTGAAGTGCGTTTGGTACACGCGATTTATATCTAGGGTTAGATAGAGGCGCGTGCAAATTGTCCTTCGCCTCTGCAACTTCTCTTTCTTATATTAGGTAATCATTCTCCTCGATTACGCTTTTAAATACCTGTACAAGTCATTACAAAGTATGTAATATATACCAAATCTGTCAGTAGATAGCGTATAAAACAAGATTAAGGCGGTAAATAAAATTAGAAATCGATACAAATTTATGAGTTCCCCCTTAATTAAGGAATTGTATATGGAAAGATAATTTCCACGTGGCATGACTGATCTGTTCCTTCACAGTGATTTGTTTTCGAGTGATCTGGTGCATTGAAGTGATCTGTACTTCTTGTTTCCAGTAATATGCTTGGTGATCTACTTTCGGTGATCTTCTAGTGATCTGCATCTAGTGATACGCTTCTATCATCCAAGCTTATCAATCCTAACTTTCCACATAACATCTTAAATCTTTCCTCAGGTAGTGCTTTTGTTAAGATGCCAGATCGCTGTACTTCAGTATGTATCTTCTCGGATCTGCACATTCTTTCTTTCCACATGGCTTCGGGCCGGGCGTGAATTCCTTGATCTCTTATGAAGTGGTGTCTCACATTCACATGTTTACATCTTGTATGCAAGACTGGATTCTATGTAATCGCAATAGCACTCGAGCTATCACAGAATATATGTATTTCCTTCACATAGATCTCATAATCTTTGATCTGCTGTTTGAGCCATAATATCTAGGCACAACAGCTTCCAACGGCCATGTATTCAACTTCAGTAGTTGATGTAGCCACAGAGGTTTGCTTCTTTGAAAATCATGAGATCAGCTTGTTTCCAAGAAACTGACAGGTTCCCGAAGTAGACTTCCTATCTAGCTTACATCCTGCATAATTAGAATCTGAATAACCAGTTAACTCAAAATTATCATCACATGGATACCATAAACATATGTGAGTTGTTCCTTTGAGATAGCATAGTATCTTCTTAGCTGCTTCCATGTGAGATTCTTTGGGGTTGGCCTGGTATCTTGCACAAACTCCAACTGCAAAAGTAATGTCAGGTCGACTAGCAGTTAGATATAAAAATGAATCTATGATACCCCTGTATTGAGTTATATTAATTGGTTTGCCCTCTGGATCTGGATCAATCTTCCCACTGGTCTGCATTGAGATTTTGACAGGTTTGCTATCTTAGACTCCAAACTTGGTGATTAAATCTTGCACATACTTCACTTAATTTATGAATATTCCATCAGGTAGCTGCTTAATTTGCAATCCTAAAAAGAAATTCATCTCGCCCATCATGGCATTTGATATTTATTCTTCATCAGATCAACAAATTTATCACATAAATATCCAGATTGAGATCCAAAGATAATATCATCTACGTAAATTTGCACTAAAGGGATGTGCTCCTTGACTTTGATGATGAATAGCGTTTTGTCAACTGAGCCTCGTCGAAAGCCTGACTCCAGCAGAAAGGTTGACAACGTCTCGTACCAAGCTCTTGGAGCTTGCTTCAAATCATAGACTGCTTTTGCTAATCTGTAAACTTTCTGTTATGGATCTCCATCTTCAACTTCAGGTGGTTGCTCTACATATACTTCTTCTTCAAGAATGCCATGCAAAAATGCGCTCTTGATATCCATCTGGTATACTTTGAAGCGTTTGTAAGCTGCATATGCCAAGAATAATCTGATGGCTTTCAATCCGATAACTGGGGAGAATGTTTTATCAAAATCTATACCCTCTTGTTGACTGTATCCTTTGGCAACTAATCTAACTTTGTTCCTCACTACTTCGGCGTTCTCATCTCGCTTGTTCTTGAATACCCATTTAACACCTATTAATCCTTGGTGTTTAGGTCGATCTACGAGATACCACACTTGATTTCTCTTGAACTCATTGAGCTCCTCTTGCATAGAAACTATCCAATCTGCATCTTGTAGTGCTTCATATGTATCAGTTGGTTCAACGTGAGATAAGTAGCAACTTAGTAGTGCGCTTTCTCCATGCATCCTTCTGGTCTTCACACGATCTGTGAGGTTCCCAAAAATCTATTCTAGTGGATGATCTTGAATCCACATTTTGCGTCTAGACATCTCTTCTTTTGATATCTCAGGTTCATGTTCTTCTACTGGTTCCTCAAACTCTGGGTGTGTTGATGAAGTTGTTTGGAATGGATTTTCCATGTCAATCTCCAAATTTGCATCCAAACTGTTGTTGATTTCATTTGATTCATCAGGTTGACTCTAAGCAGGTTCACTATCTTCAGGTTGGACTGGATTGTGCTGATCAGGTTCAACGTGATTTATTCCCCCTTGTTGTGTGATGGTCTTAGTTGTAGGTTGAATATCAATCTTTTCATCTTCTGGTAGATTCTAGATCAGAACATCTTCTAGTAGTATACTTCGTAAGTTTCTAATAGTAATCTGGTTGTGAATATGTACTTCACTTGTTTCCCTGTATTCAAGAATAGATTCATCAAAAACAATATGAGGTGTTACCTCCACAATATGAGTCTTCTTATTGTAAACCCTTTAAGCTTTCCTAACATCAGAATATCATACAAATACTCAAGGGTCAACTTTGCTATCAAAGGTTTTTAATTGGGATTTCCCATTATTATGAGTGTAACACGTACAACCAAAAGCGCGAAAATACTTAATCTTTGGTTTTCGGTTGTACCAGATCTCATATGGAGTCTTTTCATGTCTGAGAGTGATACTCGATTTTTTCTAAGAGTAACACGCTATGTTGACTACCTCTGCCGAAAACTTCTTTGGCAGGTTAGTTGCATTTAGCATTGTGCGTGCTGCTTCTTTCAATGATCTGTTCCGCATTTCTACTACTCCATTCTGTTGCGGTGTTCTTGCGACAGATGTTTGATATTTAATGCTCATCTGGTTGCAATATTCTTGAATCTTCTGATTAAGAAACTCAGTACCACGATCCGTTCTGATAGACGTGATGGTGGTCTCCTATTGTTGAGTGATCTTGTTGAAGAAATCAGGTAGTTTCTCCAACGTTTCCTTTTTCTTAAACAAGAAGATAAACCAAGTGAATCTGGAATAATCATTAATAATAATTAAAGAATAGTTTCTACCGGTAATAGTTACTGGGCCAAATAAGTCTAAATGTAGAAGTTCAAGTATTCTATTTGATGAGTGAGCTGCTTTGTTGGGGAAAAATGACTTGGTCTTCTTTCCAGCTTGGCAATCTTCGCAAATATGATCTTTATCATACACTTGGTCTGGTAATCTTTCGACTAGCTTTTTTCTTACAATCTTGTTGATAGACTTGAAATTCAGATGGTTAATTCGCTTGTGCCATAACCAGCTCGGCTCGGAGATTGTTTTAGCGACTAAAAAAGTCTCGATTTGATTTGTCCATTGCACAATATATAATATGTCTTGCATTTTACCGGTAAGAAGAGTTTCATCTCCTTCGTTGTTCTTCACAAAACAATTGTTAGTATAAAAAATAATCTAGTTACCATTAGAACAAAATTGACTAACAAAAAATAAATTATGACTAAGACCTTCAACATAAGAAGCATTAGTAATAGTGGTCCTTGGCAATCTTAACATTACCATATCCTCTAGTATAACCTTTTGAGTTACAACCAAAGGTTACCTGTGGACCTTGTTTTTCAACAGTCATATAGCAGGTTCTTGTCACATGTCATATGCTTTGAGCATCCGCTATCAATTATCCAGACTGAAACTCTTACTACTTGACTCCTTCTTGAAGTTCTTCCATCCTACAATTACAAGGACTTAGCAACCCTTTCAATGATTGGGTGCTTGGTTAGTAGCAAATGTTCCTTTTGGAATCCAAATCAATTTAGTATTAGGAACACAGATATAACAAGTGATCTATCTCCCTGAGTCATCTGTTCTTGAGATGGCTTTGTAAACAGATGGATGGTTCCTTTCTACATTGTCCATGTTAGCCTTCTGCTTTCTTGCCGATGGTGTTCTGATAGGAGCCTTCTGCTTTTGGTTCCTATCTGTTTTGACATATTGAGCAGGTTTGCCTTTGACATGATAATATCGGTTTTTCACTGCTTGTTTCACCATCATCTTCTGGGGTTGATCTTTCCCATTTTGTAGTTCGACAACTTGATCTGTTATCTTTTATCTTTCGACTACAAACTTGGTTGTGTTTGATCCTCCAGTATATCCTAATCCAGTGGTCAATCTGGCTTTGTTCTGCATCTCCATAATCATATTAGCTCGTTCGCTGCTCTTGTTGATTCTACTCATGTTCTCTCTAGTCTTCTGTAGTTTCTCTTCAACTACTTCGTTTCTGGCTTTCATATCTTTGACCTTTGAGTTGAATGAGTAGACCTCTTCATCTTTTGCTTTAATTTGTTCTTGAAGATCCTTTCCATCGATAGAGAACTCAGTGTTTGCTTCACTTAGTATCTTCACAGTATCATTGAGCTTGTCATTCTCCTTGATGACATCTTGAAAAAGTTTCTTTAGATTCTTGTAATTCTTTAGCATCTCATTGATCTCTTTACAAGAGACTTCAGCTTCATCTTCATCACAAGAATCATATACAGGCTTGTTAGATGAAGTAGAAACATGTGAATTTACCTCATTCTGGTCGAGGACATTGTCAAATCCTATGTAACATTAATCTCATTCTTCATCTTGTTCTTGTGCAACGAATGCTTCATCTTTCTCTGATGAGCTATCTGAAAAATGGCTTGTGTTTGACTCTTCTTCAGCTAGCATAGCTTTGCGTTGAGCCTTGAGTTTGCGATCTCTTTTAGCTCTTAGTTACTCTCTATGACTTTTGGATAGATCGGGACAATCTGTCTTGAAGTGACCTGTTCTACCACAACCATAACAAGTATAGTCAGTAGAATTAGTAGATTTATTAGAACTCTTTACCTCAGATTTGTTCTCAGATCGATCTTGGTCTCTACTCTTCTGGTAGCGATTTTTCTTGTTATCATTGTAGAATCTTCGATACTTCCTCGGTTTGGTTTCCAGTTTCTCCAGCCTCTTTGCAACCATAGCAAATTCTTTAAGCAGTTTGTCACTTATGCTTTCTTCTTCTATTGCATGTGTAACTGGTTCCTCAAATCGAACTTTGGCTTTGAAAGCTACCTCATTTTCTTTCTTGGAGTTGCTTTCTCCCTTCTTGCTGGATGAGTAATATGTTCTATGTATTCTCTTCATATCGTACTTGTGACCAGCTAGATGATCAAATAAGGCTTCAGTGGTGAGAATGTTGAAGCCCGCTCTTAGTGGCTGCATGGCTGCGTAGATTTCCCAGCTAGGTGGCAGTGTTATGATGACTTTGAGATTCTTCTCTCTTTGAGTATATTTATCCTTTTCGAAGGCAGATATCTCCAGTAAGATTTCAGTAAACCTAGTCTTCATCTGATCAATGGATTCTCCAAGTCGCATCTAGAATTCATCAAATTTGTTGCAGGTCAGTGAAAGTTTATTTTCATTCATGGCTTCAGATCCAAGATTGAGTTCTCACAGTGCTTCCCACATTTCTTTAGCAGTATCCAAATCTTGAATTTTCGCCAGATGAACTCCTTTGACTGTGCTGGAAATGATTCTTTTTGTGAAATCATCTAAGTTAGCTTCACATCTTTCTTCAGCAGTGTACTTTCTGGGATCTTTGAGTATATGTTCTATTACAACTCCAGTGTCACCTACACGAGTATTTTCTTCATATATATCTAGCGGACCTTCTTCAATCATTTTTCACATTAAGCAGTGATTAGCTTTCAGACAAGTCTTGATTCTAAAACTCCATTCTCTGTAACCTTGGATAGAGAACTTCTCGCAAGCCCTAATAACAGAAGATTCCATAGTGACGGATAATATGCTTGTGAATGAAAATATATTTTCCTAAATCTATTCCAGTTGACCACATAGGTGTTAACTAGAGAGATTGAACAATTGCTCTGATACCACTTGTTGATCCCGAAAGATCAAGGTTGGTGTATGGGGGGGGATACACCATATACAAACTTTTTAGTTTACTTGGTAAGTAACTAGAAAGATTAAGCTTTCTCGAAAGGAGATTGCTTGAGTTGACAGACCAAGTTCACTCACCAGGTTCACTCTTAATCTGTCCAGACAGGTTCTCTCTTGTGAATTACGCACGTAAGATAACAAGAGTGATCTTGTATCCTAAGTTGTGTAATGTGCGGAATATGGTGGACTTAGTCTGTTGCTCTTATATGAAAACCTTTATAAACACTTAGCCGAATATATTAAGAGTTGATTAAAATAATACAAGTTTTAGTGCAAGTGAAGAGTTAGTGAATAAAACAATGAAAGATAAAATTCGTAGAGTAAAGAACACAATTGTTTTTATGTGGTTCGGGAAACCCCATACGTCCACGGTCCAATCAAACTAGACTGGATATCCACTACTAGGATAACTCTCTTCTTTAAACTCGTTGAGAACGAGCAACAAGTTCCAATCAGAACTAGATAGAAACTTGTGCACGAATAGGGTCGTGTCCTTTACAACTTGCAGATAAATCTGCTACAATACCTCCACGTTAATCCACTTAGAAAACTACTAAGCTAGCGAAGATATCAACTCTCATTCTCGATAAGACAGACTTGAATCGAGGTTGGTGTGATTGCGTTCAAGAACGGCTTTGAACAAGTCTGGAATAAAATATCTTCTCGTTGAGTGCTTCAATAGTTGAGTAGATTTATGGGTAGAGTTTCAGCTTCGAATGATCGCGCGTATGTTTGTGTTGTATCTCTCCAGATGTTGTTTGCAACATTTATAGGCACAAAATTTGAATTATGACCGTCGGGTTGATTGGCGTGATTTAAATGTTGATTTCCAATCATTGATTTGAATCCTTAAATGATCCTCTTACCTTGTAAAGAATGATATCCAAGATCTACTTGATTATGGAAATAGATAGCTGATTGATCTCTTTCTTTCTTTAAGCTCTGATTGATTCTCCTTCCTTCTTTGAGAAATCTGGTGATATGGCACAAGGATAGGATTCTCTCTAAGTACATCGGGTGACGCATTGTATACCCAGATGACTTTGAGAAATATCAGATGACTATGTAAAACTTCAGATGACGCATTGTATATTCGAAGACTACATAATCTCTAATTTAGTGATCTGTAAGGGACAGGTTCACTCTCCACGTTGGTCTGGTCAGGTTCACTCCAGCAAGGTGGTCTGGTCCAGTTTTGCACCTTAAGATGTTAAGAACAGTTGGGTGTAGAAAAGGTCTGGTCTAAGAGGTTGGTTTACTACAAATAAAACTTTATAACTTAGTCTTCTCTTTACAACATACCAACTCTAAAAATAAAAGATAGGTTTGCTCCCTATCAGGTTCACTCATGAATTAAGTGATATCTCTGTTACACTTTGAACAGGCTAGGTCTAACAAGCACGACATAAAATGAATCTAAGTGTGTTTCGAAAGAACATCATCAAAACAAAATATTGTGAGGGTTCCCAACAAGTTGTGGTGGGGGCACTGCATCTGGAGGCCCTTAAATTGTTCTCACGCCTCATGAAGAGGCTCTCCTTCCATCTGTGTGAAGGTCACCAGTTGTTATCTCACTTTTTGTGTCTTTTGATTGGGGTACCACTTCGATATAAACTTCTCGAAAACTTGATTCCAATTCTGCAACGAGTTAGGTGCCAGCGACATAAACCACGTCTTGGCTCTATCTTTGAGTGTGTAGGGAAAACAACGCATCTTCAGCTGATCCTCGTTCAAACCTACAAGTGGGAAGATTTGAACGATAGCATAGAACTCCCTCATGAAGTTTAGTGCATCATCTGCCGGCATCCCATAGAATGACGGTATCTGACTGAAATGTATATTTTTCAACTCGTAATTACAAGCTACTTCCCCTAAGATAATCGGTGATGCCGAAGCCCCAATCACCGGCCTAGCTAGCTCTTTCATCTGCCGAGCTGCCATGACTGTTCTTGAACTTGTATCGCTACAGTCGATGTCTGATTCCTTTGAGTGTATGCTCTCTGAATGATGTGACTGATATCCCAACTCTAGGAGGTGACCGTTTTCGTTATTCTCATCCAGGTTGACAGTTTGTAACTCCCACTTGCGATGCACGTTATCCAACATCGGTGCCAATCTTCTATTCAGACTTCGACGACTGAGCATGCACAACTTAGCAAAATTTTTGGAAGTATGAAGGAATTGGGATTTGGGAATATGGTGGATGAAAATAAGGAATTTATGGATGGAAATGTAGATAATGGTATGGATATTGAAGATTTGAAGGTTTAAGAGTGAAATTTGGAGGAAGAAACGAAGATTTGGAAGGATTTGAGGCTAGGGTTTCAAGAATATAAACAGGGAAATAAGAAATTAGGTTGAAAATGTGTGAAAAATGAGAAAAAAAGGTTTAAATCGCGTTGAACACGTATTCCCAGCGGTCGTTGGGTGTAGCTCTCTGACCCTTGACGCTTTGCATCCCAGCGAGCACTAGGTAGCCAGCACCCATTGGCTCCGCCACTCACTCTTTGAAATTTGCATCCAAGCGAGTGCTGGGGTCCAGTGCCCGCTGACTCCACCACTCACTCTCTGAAGTCTGCATCCCAGCTCCCGCTGGACTCCGCACTCGCTTCTTCTTTTGCTCGTTCCCTTCTTCATCTTGGACCTTACATTCCTCTGAGAACCCCTTACAACATAAGAAACACCTAGTCAGAACTCTCGACTATGGCACTAAAGTAGAAATTAAGAACACAAACATAAATCAACACAAAGCAACTAGAAAACGCAAACTAAATTGTTTTGCGTGGGTTTTCTCCCACGAAGCGCTTATTTAATGTCTTGAGCTCGACATCTTTTTATATTCTTCAATAGCTTTCATCTTCGAGGACAAGAGTCTTGATCCTTCTTCCATGCATCTCACCTTCCAAATACGATTTCACCATTTGCCCATTCACTCGAAATTTTTCCTTCGTGCATGGGTAAGCAACTCCACTAATCTCGAATGAGCCACTCCAACGGGATTTGAGTTTTCCTGGGAAGAGTCAGAGTCAGGAGTTGAATAAAAGAACTTTCATTCCCGCCTCCAAGTTCTTCCTTAAGATCTTTCGATCGTGGAGTTTCTTCACCCTATCTTTCTAGATACGGACATTCTCATAAGCCTCATCTCTCAGCTCTTCTAGCTCCGACATCTGCAATAGGCGTTCCTCCCCTGCACTTTGCATCTCCATATTCGTCGTCTTGATCACCCAATACATGTCCTTGTGTTCAATTTCCACAGGGAGGTGGCATGCCTTGCCGTACACTAGCGAGAGGGACTCTAATCTAACACCGTTTTGAAGGCGGTTCGGCATACTCATAGTGCATCACCAAGCTTGATAGCCCAGTCTTTTTGTGTCGGCTTCACCGTTTTCTCAATGATTCATTTGACTTGCTTGTTACTCGTTTCAGCTTGCCCTGAAGTTTGGGGATGATATGGAGTCGCCACCTTGTGTTTGATCCCATTCTTCCTCATTAGTTTCTCGAACATCTTGTTCCAGAAATGTTTGCCTCCATCACTAATGATCGCTTTGGGGAATACAAACCTATTGAGGATGTTTTCCTGCACAAACTTCAAAACC
This sequence comes from Leonotis leonurus, assembly GCA_026898415.1. Classification (NCBI taxonomy): domain Eukaryota; kingdom Viridiplantae; phylum Streptophyta; class Magnoliopsida; order Lamiales; family Lamiaceae; genus Leonotis; species Leonotis leonurus. Next base: position 47,108 of record JAPKLX010000051.1, on the reverse strand, counting down.
AAATTAGCACATGTCCTTGTGGGGATTGCCTCCACCCACTTGGACACGTAATCTACAACAAGCAAGATGTATTCAAAACCATGAGAGTTAGGAAATGGCCTCATAAAATCAATCCCCCACACATCAAAAATCTCTACCCCAAGATTATTGACTAAGGGCATCTTATTCCTACGACTAATGTTTCCTACCTTTTGACATCTATCACATGAAGCATAGTATTAATGTGCATCTTTAAACAAAGATGGCCAATACAAACCAGATTGGAGGACCTTAAAGGATGTTTTACGGCCTCCAAAGTGCCATCCACACTCAGCTTTGTGGCAAAATGAGAGCACGCTCGACTGCTCATCCTCTGGTACACAACTCCTAATAACTTCATCTTTTCCTAGACGGAAAAGATATGGATCATCTCATTAGTAATACTTGCAGGATCTCATCTTTTCTTGTGAGGTTAGATCATCACGGAGTTTATCCGCAGCTAAGTAATTCACGATGTCAGCATACCACGGGAAAGAAGAAACTTCAAATACATGTTCATACGGAAATTCATCAGGAATTTTATCATGCTTGAATACAATCAAAGAATCCTTGATGTTCTCTATCCTAGACAGATGATCAGCAACAGGGTTCTCATTACCCTTCTTATCCTTGATATCTAAGTCAAACTCTTGAAACAAAAAGATCCACCTAATGAGCCTAGGCTTAGCTTGAGATTTAGTGAGCAAGTACCTAAGTGCAGAGTGGTCGCTATGTACAATTACCTTCGAACCTATGATGTATGACCTAAACTAATCAAGAGCAAAGACAACTCCCAGCATTTCCTTCTCAGTGGTTGTGTAATTGATTTGTGTTTCGTTTAAGGTCAAACTATCATAATAAATTACACGTGACATGTTATCCACATGTTGCCCTAAGACTGCACCTACAGCAAGATCCGAAGCATCACACATAATCTTTTGATCACATCCACCTTAGCCTTATCGGTTATCCCCTTGATAGATACAACATGACCCAAAATAATGTCATTGGTAACCATAAAGTGACTCTTTTCCCAGCTAAGAGCTAAGTTACATTCAATGCATCTTTTCAAAATAAGGTCAATTTTCTTCAAACAATCATGAAATGAGTTGTCAAACATAGAGAAATCATCCATGAAAACCTCTATAAATCGCCTATCAATTCAGAGAAGATAGAGAGCATGCACCTTTGGAAAGTTCTTGGAGTATTGCACAACCCGAAGAGCATCCTCTATATGCATAAGTACCGAAGGGGCTGGTGAAGGTCGTCTTCGCCTGGTCCTCTGGAGCAATCTCCACCTGATAGTAACCAGATAAACCATCAAGAAAGCAATATAATTCATGACCCACTAACTTATCTAGCATATGATCAATAAAAGGTAAAGAAAAATGGTCTTTTCTGGTAGCTGCATTTAACTTCATGTAGTCTATACACATTCTCCAACCGGTGGTTAGCCTAGTTGACACCATCTCCCCTTTCTCATTAGTGGTCACCGTGATGCCTCCCTTCTTAGGAACAACATGAACAGGGTTAAACCATTCGCTTTCGGCGACCGGGTAGATCAATTCTTCAGCATGAAGCTTAAGGATTTCCTTCTTAACCACCTCCATCAGATTCGGGTTCAACCACCTTTGGTCGTCACGGAATGACTTTGCTCCTTCTTCAAGAACGATTCTATGCATGCACATAGATGAGCTTATCCCCTTGATATCCGCAATGCTCCATTCGAATGCCTTCTTGTTCGCTTTGAACACCTCTACCAACTCTTCTTCTTACTTCACTGTTAGCTCAGCAAAAATGATCATTGGCTTCGTTTCTTCACCCTCCAAAAAATACGTACTTAAGGTGCTTGCGTAGCTCCTTAAGCTCAACCGGACTACTTATTGGCTCTTTGACTTCTTCTCCTTTTAAGACCTCCAACATCCTGTGATGCACGTTATCCAACATGGGTGCCAATCTTCTATTCAAACTTCGGGTGGTAACTCTAAACAAAAAGAAATGAAAAACGACAATCACTAAACAAAATTCAAACAACACGAAAACATGGAACACAAAAACAAAAGCACAACAATAACAAGAGAAAGACAAAACAAGCACTAACAATCGATATGTCTATAGCCTTCCCCGACAACGACGCCAAAATTTGTTCAACCTAAAGCGTATACCTAGGTTCTCACAATTGAACGAGGTCTATAGCATGCAGTAAGCTGACCCTATTTGAATCACATGGAAAGTTAAACAGGGCTATCAATCAGCATTACTCTTGCATATTAAAAGTCAACCAATTTCTAAACACTCTAGATACGATTATATGTTCAATGGCTACTAACGAAATGAGTAATTAAACGAATAAAAGAATAGAGAATTGAAGAATAGGTTTTGGACACTCTTAACCCCTCAATTAACATCACATCAATCATGCATTCATGCTCAATTGATATTCCCTAAGGTAGCTTAGTTACCAACTTGTGTATTCATAAACTAAGCAGTGAATTTTACTTAAGTTTCCAACTCACACCCCCTTGGAAATTCTCGATCTAGCATAAATTTCTATTCGAACGTTTCCGATTAGAGAATATGTGTTGATTAACCACAGTTCAAGCATTATAACAAATGATATTAGTTAAGAGATTCAAGCATCGAAACCCTAGTAAGAATCTAGACAACCATTAGAAAAGAGATAGAATCAAAGTAAGAATTCATAGAAAGCAAACTTACTAGATTAAATGCAAGAATCTAAAGTTGGAATACACTTCAATCCATTGGAAATCGATAATCAAACTATGAAAAAACAATGGAAATATGTTCTGGAGAGTTTTTCTAAGTTCTAAGGTGTGGGATCCCTAAGGAATGATCTATTTCCCCCCCCCCCCCCCCTTTAAATTCGTCAAAACCGCCACTTTAATGTGCCCGACGACCGCTGGCTTGGCCACTCTGCGCCCGCTTCTTGTGCAGGCCCAGCAGTCGCTGGTTTCAGCGTTCACTAGCCTGTGCTCTCTGAATTTCTCCCTTATGTAGCGCAGCGAGCGCTGGGGGTCCAGCACTCGCTGGCCCCCAGGCTCGCTTCTTCCATGCATTTTTCCTCTTCGTGCATTCCTTGATCCGTACCACCTCGTTTGACTTTGCATCCTCGACATATTCAGTATCTATTCGGCTCCAATCCACTCTTCCTCTCATCATCCTACACCCAACATGAAAGCAATTGAAACCGGCGTAAACAAGAACTAAAAAGACACGAAATCAAAACAAAATAACATTAGACTCAACTAAAGATGAACTAGAAACACACTAGAAACAAGCTAAACACTAACAGAAAAAGAGGATAAAAAATGGGTTATGAGTGACCTACGACGTCTTCCCCTATGGCAAGTTTATTTCCTCACATTTTTGAACATACACACAATAAATCTTTTAATTTTATTGACTTTCTAAAATGTTGTAATATTAGTTTATATCTTTTTATTATGTGTTTTTTCACGATCTGATGATTTACACACTCTAATCGAGTTTTACAACAGCTTAGCAAAGACTCAATTTTTAACTTCAAAATGCCCTAAAGCAGCAACAAAATTTTGTTCAACCTAAAACGTGCACTCTAGGTTCTCGCAAGAGTACGAGATCTATTGTAGACGGCTAAGTTGACCAATTTCGAATCTCAAGGAAAGCTTAACAGGACGATTCTAATAATAAGTGCTACTGAACCTAAATAAAAATCTACACACTCTAATCCAGATAATAGTAGACGATAAAACAAATAAAATAAATAGCATAAATAAAAGGCAGGATTCAAAATTAAAGGGCATAGGGTTCAGAAGATCCACAATTGATTAAATCATACTCTAATTAATCATGCATTTGTTCATTCATTAAGGGGTTCTTAAGAGTTATCTAATTAATCACTTTCATATTCATAATCAGACAAGAATCAAGACTCGCGTATTAGATTACCTAAATAAAAATTTCTCAATTAATAAACAAACATTCATAGACAACAAATGATTCTCTAGAGTTGCTTAATCACTTAACTCTCGTATTTGTAATTAAATCGTAATCCTAACTTCCGTATTCGAATCACACAATAGAAAATCATAAGACAACATACGAATTACAACTCTTACGTTCGATTCAGAATTGATGTTGATTAAACCCTAGATCTAATATTGGAATTATCTCTCGACCTCAACCAATATGTAGGAAATAAAAAATGTGATCAAGCGGTTCAATTGAATAAGAACAAGTTTAATCAATAGACGTGAATCAATTGAAACAATCAATAATCAATTACTAGAAATTCTAAACCCTAGTGGAGAATTAAAAACTCAAATCCATTTAATAATTAAAAGATAAGAAATACTTACAAAAGAATAAATCCTGGATTGAGTGGTTAATCTCCATCCTTAATCCGTCATCCCGATGATGAATTAGAACTAACAAAGCAAGTAAAAAGTGTATCTAGACGAAAAATAATAAAAAGGGATTAAAGATGTGTTTATTCCACTCCCAAACGCGTGTTAAATAGCCAAATACCGTTCTAAAATCGGGCCCATCGATTGTTAGGGGTCCAGCGATCATTGATTTGTGCATAGTACATGAAATACGAAAATATATGACTAAAGCTCGTCTTGATATGAGTCTGTAGCCACAAACTATCCAAAATCGGAGTTGTAACGAAGGGGAACGAGTCAAAACAAAATTGTTATGCATGACATAACAAATCTGCGTGTCTTCTCGCCCGTTACTCCTAGCAAGCTCCTGTCCAACTTCCTCGACTTCATTTCATCATCCTTTTGCTCCTTTTTCGCACCTATCAATCAACACAATATGAACCACAACCATGGCTCCATAGAAACAAACAAAAACAATGAAAAATAAACTAAAAGACGACTTAACTAGACTCGACAAAAAGACTAAAAACGCAACAAAATCATGCCAAATACTTATAATAATAAATAAATTAGCATGTGTAATACTCAAATGATTAGGGTACACATATAGGTTACAAAGTTAATATATAAGAATGTAGTTGCTTCCAAATCACAAATATGTTTGATTGATAAAAAAGTTTGTTTAGTACATATCTCAAGTATAAAAATAAGTGGAAGAACACACAAGTGTCTATGGAATCAACATAGGACAGTGATTCTTTTGATGATCTTCACTCTTACTGATGTTATGTCTTCCTCCGTCTTTGTTGAATTTATGGCTACAATAACATATTCAAATTTATATCTTCAGTGGGTAAGAATGATTTGAATACTTGTATATTGTATCCATAACCTTTACACCTAGAGCAACTTTGTCGACGTGTTGTAGATGAGATCTCAATAACTGATCGTATTCTATGTTCCCTTGATCAGCTGGCTTGTCGTGAAATGAATGGTGGTCGAATAATGTGGCCCGAGACGTATGCCGGCGCATGCCATGAGTTAGGTAAGAGTACTAGCATGATACAAGAACTATAAGACAATGATTTTTCATTTTTTTCCTTTTATAATCACATATACTATTGGATAGTCATTTTGTTCAACGAGCAACCTAAAAAAATTGTATCACTCTTAAAGTTTACTTTCATTTTTCTACTATCGCTCGTGTTTGTCGTGTAATAAAATAATTAATTTGAAATTTCATCACCATTCACTTGTTCGTGAATCTCTCGTACTAAATTGTCATAATAAATTTGACCCAATGACATGTATACAAGAATCTCATCTCCATTTATATAATTTGATCTGTGTCAATGACCACTATGAGAGATAACAACAAGTCATGAGGACATATCTGAAAGAAAAAATATAAACAAAAGATATAAAAGATCATTAATTAATAAATTGTACTGTGAACTCATATGTGTAGTGTTGAACTCATTTGTGTATACTTGATTCAACTGTGCACACAGTCAATCATATAACCGTGATATGAATTCAGTAGTGCGATATTAAGATCAATCGTGTAATGTTATTGCATACAAGGAATAAATAAACTAATAAATAGATAAAAAAAAGAAATATGAAATCAATTAATTATTGAAATGTATCATGAACTCAAATGTGTAGTGTTGTATTCAAATATGAATTATTTAATAAGTTATGTGTAAATAAATAAATTGGTTGATAAATAAATGAATACATAGTCGATGAATCAATTAAATTTTGTGTTGTAAATTCAATTATGCAAGTACAAATGTGAATTGTTTAACTCAATTGTACAATATTAAGAATACATGTATATACCTTCAACTGTGTACACATTAACTAATGTTTTTTAATTTTTTTTTAGCCCACACTCTTTTAATTGAAAGTTAAACAAATTTATTTTTTCTAACCACAATAAACCATTAAGTTCAAATCACGATAAAGTCAATTTTATCATGAGAATTTCAATTGTTATCCATAATTGTCCTACTAAGTGTGTACCAACAATATATATTTTTAATTTTTTTATGTTTTCAATTGTGTTCTAAAGAATTGAAAATTGTGCATTCAAGAACAATACGTAAAAATAAAATTTTGACATTTAAATGATCATATGCACATTGTGTTAATTATAAAATCTAATAAACATACCTAAATACGGTGAATGGAGTGAGATACATCGAAATGGTTGATGTGTTCACAATTATGTTTCACAAAAAAAAAAGAGAATTAATATGCAATACCTTTTTTAAAGTTATTTGAGAATGTGTGGTAGTTCAAATGTTTATAGATGTGTTTTATATTTTCTTCTTCCTTTATTGAAAGATATTTACATCTCATGCATGACATTGATTATATTGTACTTTGCATTGAAAAAGATATGGAGATATGTTGAAGGGAAGAATCAGAGAAGATAAAAGAAAGAATTTTCATTTTATGTTTCCATCTAATCTCTTTTTTTTTCATTATATGCATAATATCATTTATGCATCAATGATGCAGAAGGAAAGAAGTAAAGAAGATTAGAAAATAGTTCACACGTCTAGGTCATTGGATGAAGAAGAGAAGAACATAAAGATAAATGAAGATGGTGAGACCCTTAAAAAAAGAAAACTGTAATTTACTTGAATTATCAAGGATATTTTAGACTTTACATACATTTTTGTTTATCAAACTACATTTTTTATAATAGTGGCTAAAAAACATCTCAATGTTATGAAACCGCTTATTTTTGGGTAATAGCACAATAATGAATATACTCATTATATGCAACCTTTTCCTTTTAAGGATACTAGTTATTTTTACCGTGTAATATATTTTTTGGAAAAATGTTCACCCGCCCGCGGCGGGCGGGATTAATACGTTTGCGAATGATATGGTCTGTCTAGTATTAAATTTTTATTAATTCTCACTTTCTGACTAAGGTTTATTGATTATGGTATAGTTTAATATTATTCAATAAAAAAATAAAAAATGAAAATACTTGGTTTGCAACGCCTCTAAAGATGAAACAACTTTCGTCTCGAATGTGGTTGTACTGCGAACCAACGAGTTCCGACGAACTAGACAAGATGAGAACAAACTTTCGACACCATATATGCAAGAAAAGATTTTCAAATGCAGAGCAGATCATGCAGAAAACTTGGTCTGCAGGTGTAGTATATGACCTAGTCCACCCATGGGCGCCTGCATGAATTAAAGGCCCATCATTGCCCACGAATGAATCTAGTCGCTACATCCGTGCATGTTCATCCAAACCCACCAACAATTGGTCTTTCACTAGTTGGGCTTCATATAATGGGCTCCGATCGTGCCTGGATGTATTTGGTCCAAAAGATTTATGTCATTGATCCAAGCAAAAGTCCAAGCTCAAGCCCAAAGCCCATATCCAAGAACAACCCATAGACCAATTACCAATGCCCAAAGTTCGGGGGCTACTCTTGATACTCGGCCTCGATTGAGATGAGGCGAGGCGGGCGGCAGCGGCACGCAAGTGCGTACGGGCTTTATAGCCCTTCACTTTTGCACATAAATAATCTCTAAGATGAATTGAACTCATTAAATATATGATTACTGAATGTTAATTAATCAATGTGGTATAAGCATTTAGATACATATTATCTCATTTAATCTCGTAACTCTATTATTAAGTGACTCACTTTAAAGATTTTTTCTCTCTCACTACTAATCGTTAGAGAAAATGAATATACCATGATCATATACTTATAACGTAGATTGATCATTGACTATTTAAAATTAAATGTGACATCACTTAAATACTTTTTTTTATGATGAGCATACCACGACATCTTAGGAAACACATTTTCTCTATATTTACAGATAACTCCACAAGTCAATATCAACTTTTCATAAATCTCACATGCAAATACTTGGATAGTTATAGTAAATCCATAAGTATCAAAATGGACTTCTTATCTTGTTTCAAGTGTTGTTCAAAGAGTGTTTTAGTATTGTGGGTAACTACGACAAGAAACTGGTAGCATACAAGGGAAATTGTTAAATTTGTCCAAATCATTTGTTTCAAACTTAATCCTCTTTCCAGCCACATATGAACAAGAAGACAACTATGCAAGAATAACAAGAATAATGCAAGTTTAGTGACCAATTCCACTCCACCACTAGAAGCATGACACTCATCCATGAAGGCATTGTGATGCCTCTAACAAAGAAATGACCACCGAACACTTCATCATGTATTGAGGAATTATCAGGAAGATTCACGCTATCAACAAATCGAATATCAATTACCACATTAAATTCCACAGGACCATACTAAAAACATCACTGCATGTAACAAAATTAAATCGTCGATTTACAGAGTTTGAGAGTATGTGCTTTACATTATGTATAATAATTGACCTTAAAACTTCTTGAAGTTTAAATTCATAAACATACCAAAACTTGAACTCTAAAGCCTTACCAAATTATTGTCATATAAATAGGAAATTATATCATTTATATAATTTGAATTTAATATTACTTATATTTTTCTTTTTGATTAATTATATCATCAATATTCGGATGTTCATCTAATTAATTTTTTGAATTATTTTTTATATAGAACATTATCATTGTCACAGAATTGGAGATAATAAAAGGTCATTGATAGCAATATTAAAGGAGCTCGAGCCTAGTGAGACTTTAGAAAAATTGAGAATATGATATCACAAACCACAAAACCAAATATTACGAAATGTTACACTCTACTTGAAATGCATTACACCAAGGGTACTGATTCATTCCTATTAAAAAAATTATTCACAAAATGTATTTTAAAATTACAGGTAACCCTTAAAATAACATATCTCCAAATAAAAAAGTAAAAACGAACCACTTATAAAAACAAAACTAGTCATTCTTATTAAACTACCCCCATAAAATTGCACGATTGCACGATCAAAATTGGTCGTGTTAATGTAAATTGTGTAAGTGACATGAAATTACACGAGCATGACTAAACAAGATCGTGCTCACGTAAATATGTGTAGATTAGTCGTAGTTGACTTGACATTACACGAGCACGACCAATTTTAGTTGTGCTCGTGCAAATCATAATTCTTCATTGATAATTTTCTCAAACAATTGGTGGCATAAACATGTCCTTTAATGAGAGAAAAAATTCAGAAGTGTTTCTAATGAGAAAATGAGATAGAGAGCGGAGGATACGAAGCAAAGGAGAATAGTGAATCATAAGCATGATATCAACTAGTGGAGAATAAAAAACAAGACGATGATGAATCATTATAAATTAACTTAGAGAAACTCGAATGGTAGGAAAAATAAAATCATAGAATATAAAGACAATTGTAGCAGAGAAGACGATGAGAGATGCGGTGATGGAGGACGAGGTGACCGGAAATGCATCAACGGTGAATGAGATGTAGAGGATATTATGTCAATCTAGCTATATGTTGTGTATTGTCGACAATTTCTACATAAGGTGGTAAGATAATATCTCGAGCAGTAACATATCCAGAAACCCTAACACAAATAGACATGTCACAAGTTCCATATAGATTACTTCTCAATACAATTTCTTTCAAATTCATTATAATTTTGTGGGCCAATTCTTGAATACCCGTTCGAGTAGAATATTCATACGGGGCACATTTGGGTATTAGCTCTTTGAAGACGAAAGCTCAACGCGACATCTGAGGTATTAACCGCAATCACTGACAGGAAGACAACACTGAAGACACGAAAAACGACCCCTGGGGTTTTACCAGGACTAACTAATAAAATGCCTAAAGTCGGGAGTGATCTTAGAAACCAATCGCGTTCCGGAAAAAAAATCTTAAAATGCCAGTGATGGGCGGTGCCTGAAGTGGTGGTGGTCGCAGTAAATGGAGGAAGAGAAAACCTGAGAGAGAGAGATGAGGAGGGAGGAGAGAGAGTGGATGTGGCAGTTATTGTGGTGTGTGTTTTATGAGGTGGATGGCATGAGAAAAAGAGAAGAATATGATGATAATTTATTATTATTTGAAAATAAACTATTTTAATATATTAATTCTTAAAATTGTTTTTAATCAAAAAAAACTTTTATTTTATATTAATCATAATATCTATTTTAATACATGAGTGAGTGGCGACTTACTACTTCCCAATAGAGATTTGAAATTTATTGTTGGGAAGCAACACTGACAGTGAGTTAAAGAGATGAAATATAAAATGAAAAGAAATTAATGAATTAGAAAAGAAAATAGGCAGACTTAACGAAGAGAACTCCCATATGAGGTAGCGACCAACTCAAGGATATTATCTTCATTTTCATAATGGTAAGGAACCAACAAAAGTGATATATATATATATATATATTCGGATTTCAAGTATCGAATTTTTCGGGTAATACACAATACTCGATCGGGTTCGGATATCCGAATACCCGATTTTTGAGTTTTTGGGTTCAGATAATACCCGATACATGATCGGATACCTAAATACTCTACCCAAAATACCTGAGTAAAGTTCAGGTACCCGACCCGATCCGAATAGACACCCCTATATATATATGTGTGTGTGTGTGGGCGCGCACGCTGTGTGGAGGAAATCTAAATAAATAGTTAGATTGAGCTTTATTCCAACCTTTAGGCTCCTTTAATTGCAAGTAGGAGTGTGCAAGAAGTAAGAACCAAACTGAATTAAGAAAACTAACTAAATTGATAAGTTTTGGTTGGATTCGTTTTTATTTTTATTTGATTCAGTTTGCGATTTAATTTTTAAATTTTAAAATTGATAGGTCTCGGTTCGATTTGTGGTTTTTATTTTTTGGTTCAATTACCAACTGAACCAACCGAAATATAATAATGTAAATATTAAATATATATAATTAATATAAATTTTAATACTTATATTTATATTTTGATAAATATATATAATTATATAATATAATTTAGATTTATAAAATGAACACTTAAAAATACAACTTTTTAAGATGGAGCCTATAAATTATTTATAATTTTAAAAATATAAATAATAATAATTTTCATTTAAAACTAAACCAGATCAAAACTAATAAATTTTAATCGATCGATTTTCAGTTCGAATTTGAGCAGCCAATGTTCCAACTTATTTTAAACTGTCAGTACGTGGCATTGTTTAGACCAGACCCACTGTCCGATAAAGAGACTCAGTATCGGGCACGAGAAATATTTCCAGCCGATATACTTCCAATTTATTGTATTAAATTGCTCGCAAGAATACGAGTTCGTTGTATATTAATAAGTTAACCCTAAGTCGTATTCTCAAGGAAGGCTAAGCAGGGCTTTATCTATATTGTAGAACAGAAAGCAATTAAAAGAAAGGGTTTTGGATTTTTAATCTAATTAATGATCTAGGTGAAAACTAATAAAGTAATTAAATCCTAAATCTAAAAACAATGAATTAAGGAAATTGAATTGAAACTTGATTTGCATTGATTAATTAACATGATTGAAAGATTTATATCACTGAATTGGAAATTAATCAATAACGAGTAGAAAGGAAATAAATCGTAAAGCAATGAAGAAAGCAGTAAAAGAACTCACCAATAGAAAGGAAAAATAATACATTAAAGTACTCCGGATTTGAATCACGAACGAATCCACAATTGAATTGAAGAAAGAACAAGAAATAAAATCTAGACTAAAAGTATTTTCTCTCGTGGTCTAAACCCTAAACTAGAAGTACAAAAACGTGAGGTAGAAGTCTAGCTGAAAAATCACGCGTGAAGATTTAAATAGGAGTAGAGAGAATTCCGCCAGGCTAGCGAGCTCTAGGGGGTAGCGGTCGCTACCCCCATGTTCTGTCTTGAATACGCTGAGAAGGGGTAGCGAGCGCTAGGGAGTAGCGCTCGCTACCCCTACATTCTGTCCATAGTGATCTCCCAAGGGGTAGCGGTCGCTAGGGGGTAGCGCTCGCTACCCCCAAGTTCTGCATGTACCCTAGTGAGCGCTAGGGGGTAGCGCTCGCTACCCCTACGCTCTGTTGTGGGAAAATCCATGGGAGTAGTGATCACTACCCCTACGCAATGTCTTCACTCCTTTCTCACGCCTTTTTGTCTCGTTTCTCTTGTCAAGGCTCGTTAACCATTTTCTGTCGATTTTCACCTACAATGTAGCACTTGGAAAACCAAAACATCAACTTGAACAAATTATGAAACCGTACAAACAATGGAAACGAGACCAAAAACGTATAAAACAACCAACTCGGTTTATATTTTTTATATTCAATTCATTTTCCAATTTAGAAAATTTTAGTTAATCCGTCGAATCGTTCAAGATATACACCACTAATTGCAAGGTAGGAGCAATATTTATTTTACACCACTAATTGCAAGGTAGGAGCAATATTTATTTAGAATATGGTAATGAGGGGATTCTTTTGGACTGTACAAATTAATACTCCCTCCGTCCCACTCAAGACAGCTCGTTTTGCCGCATCCGTCCGTCCCATGAACATGGCTCGTTACCTTTTATGGCATAAAATTAGGGGTTAATTGTAGATAATAAGGGATAATTAAATCTTTAACTTAACCCCTAATTAACCCCCCTACCCCTCACTTGTACCTTCATTTCATATGTTATCTCTCTCTCTTACTCGACCGACTCTCTCTCTTTACTCTGTCGTTTCGCCTTAACTCTATCTCTTCGCCTCCTTCGAAAAAACCCTAGATATATCTTGCTGCTAATCGACGCCTTCTTCGCCCTCTTCACTCTGATAATCGATGCCTCTTTCGCTTCCTCTGATGCCTCCTCTCTCGAACCCTAAATCTATGTTGCTGCTATGATGAAATCTCCCGCTTCTCTCGAACCCTAGGTGTTCTTCGCTGCCTCCTCTGAAACCCTAGGCGTTTTTAAGACTGCCTCATCTCTGAAACCTAAGGCGTTCTTCGTTGCCTCATCTCTGAAACCCTGAGCGTTGTTCCCTGCCTCCTCGCTAAAACCCTAGGTCTCTGAAAAAAGATAAGGGTTTGGTTGGCTGTTCGAAGATGACGCCACCCCCGAGTCCTATTCGGAAGAAACCTCGACTTTCAGATCTCTTCTCGACTTTTAAGTCATTGATAGATGTGGATCTTGTGAGTGAGGGGTACCAAGCGACACCACCATCGACTTTAGTGATGAAAAGTGTTAAAGAAGACAAGATACTACATTGGTCTGAGAAGGAGATGGATGGAGCTGTTGTGATACTGAACACTCCATTTACAAGTCATTTATTTGGTTGTATGTGTCTTTTATTATCGTGCCTATGATCTTTTGTGTCTAATGAAGATTGTTGTCTACTGTGTAGTTGACATTGGAGATGCTAATGGCCTAAAAAATTCCATAGCATCTGGCCGTGATGTTACAGTGTTGTTGGGCGATGATTATCATCCCCACTGGCCTGGAGAGGATCTAAGCAGAAAATGGTTAAGGGATAGAGAGATTAAGAGGCAAACGAAGGAGGTGTTGATGGGGGATGATTATCTTTGATGCTGCTTTGGTGAGATCTTTCCATTTTATATATGTCATGTGATATGTGATGCCCTGTGTTGGTAAAATGTCTTTGTTTGAGCTGTGATCTGTATTCTTGAGCTTGAGCTGTGATCTGTGATGGTGTATGTGTTGAACTGTGATCTGTATGTTTGAGCATGAGCTGTGATATGTATGTTTGAGCTTGAGCTGTGATATTTATAAGTTGAGCTTGAGTTGTGATCTGTATTTGTTGAGATGCAGATTTGAGTACAGTTTGGAGGTTCATTGAATGGTGTATGTGCTGAAATGATAATAAGTTGCTCATTTTTTAAGACTGAATTCAAAAAAGAGCATGAATGTGTGTACAAGTTGTATGTGTATGTCATTAGTGATCTTTTGTGTGATGTATTCTGCTGGAGTTAGAATTACATGTTCAATACTCCCACATTGCATTAAATAGATCACAAAATAGGAACATTTGCATACATGTATGGGCAAAAGGCAAAAAAAAAAAAAGTGCATACATTTGCATATGTTTGTGCTTTAACAGTATAAAGCACAAAACAGCAAATGTGCATACATTTCATGCAACAAATAACTAAAGACCTAACTGTTGGCATCACAAAAACCATTAACACATTGTATGCTGCATAAAAACCATCACCAAAACCAAACTAAGAATCTGTAGCATGTTCTCCTTCATCTAGGCCTATCCCCAAATCATTCATACACTCTAGTGCTCCTTCTTCTTTCTCATTCTGTAGCATATGAGTAATGCACTCTTTCACTAGATTTTTAGACACTTCAATGTCTTCAGGTAGTTCATTCACCCTAATTAGAGCATCCTTCCTCATATGAGGAATTTTGTAGGAGTTCTGCCCCTTAACCTTCATAATCTCGACCATACAAGATTGTAAAGTGAGGAAGACTTTGTTTAGTGTCATAGGTGACATATCATTGAATGAGTTAATCACTGCATTGACTAGCATATCAACATTCTGACTTGCTGTTTCAGTTTGTATTGATTGGATTACTTTAACCACCCTAGGTCATTCACATTAGTGTCTGGACTGTTGGGTGGTTGATGTACCAATCTTATGTCAAAACCATCAGAACTTGCTGCCAACCAGAATTCTGGATCAGAATCTTTAATGTGAGGCTTGACATTGTCTTGTTGTATGAAAATGAGTCTTGAACTACTTTCTGGCCATTTGGCCTTAATGGCTGGAATAATCTGAAATTAAACATTAAGTCTTACAAACTGCATTTAATGAAATATGACTGCATTAAATGGGACAACATTTGAACTACATCTACATTAAATAGGACTGCATTTAAAGCTTACAAACTGCATTTAAAGAAAACTTAATGGCTGCATTAAATAAAATTACAACCATACATTAAATTGTTGCATTTGTAACACTCTTGGTTGTTCTTCCATACCTGATTAATTAGACACTCCTTCACTACATCTTTTGTGATAGACTGAATTGGTTTTGTTTCAAGAGTGCATTTCTTCCTATTTTTTGATGATCTCTTTGTTGGAACTTGTTCAGTGAATGGAAAAAATGCCAATTTTCCCATCAAATGTGCAGTTTCCTAAACTGTCAAATGTTGGCCTACATACAGCACACATAAACATGACCTTTGTGATGAATTTTTTGTTCTTGCATGTGCTATGTGGGTCTGATTCCTCCGGAGCTAGATAGAATCTATGTGAAGCTTGAGAAATGTAGAACCATTTCTCTTCTATGTGCACTGTGTTGTTCATGCTCTTGAACTTCAATATGTTGAGTATTCTATCAAATTCTAATGCTTCTAAACTGAAAGATAACCTCAATAGCTTGTTTGGGGCTATGAGATCTGGCTTTATAGCACTTGAATGAGCTTTGATCAGCCCTCCTTTCACCCATCTCCAAACTGTACTCTTGCTAACTTCTATATTGATTGCTAGCTTCCTTATTGTGATCTCTTAAGTAGATCCAAGCTTTATGTTAACTCTTTTTCTGTACACTTTGTTAATCTTTCCACTTTGCACCATCACCACCTCACCTTTCTCCTTTTGTTTCTTTGTTGCAGCCCAAATGCGCAAGATGTTTCGTCTGGGGACATTAAACTTCCTACAGGCTGTCTTCATCATCCCACGGATTGACTTCCCGTTGACCGAGTTCTCCAACAAGAAAGTGACGATGGCGTTGCGTTGCTCTGTCGTTAATTCTTTGCCTCCCATGTTGTTTGATTTTCAGAAATGTTAGTGTGTATGAAGATGTATAGAGATGCAGATTTAAGTAGATAGAAACTAGAGGGAAATTTGAATTTCCCTCAAATCTTAAGTTAATGAATTTTTAAATTTCAATTGCCTTTATTTAATGAAATTTCAGATTTCAATTCCCTCCATAAATTTCACTCTTTGTTTTGCATTTAATTTTTGTTATTTAATGTCTATTTAATGATTTTTGCATATTTCAATTCAGATTTAATAATGTCTATTTAATGTCTATTTAATAATTAATGCAGATTTAAGATTTCTATTCAATTAATAAGTAATTATTCAATAATTTAAACATAATTTAAAGCTTAATAATTTAAATTAATAAAAGAACATTTTAAAAACATTAATGATTTTTAAAAAAAGAAAGGAGCACTAAGTTATTAGCCCTTATTATCTCTCTCCCTTAATACACCATTAAGATGGTCCCCTTGGTCTGCGTGCCCAAAAGAAGGGGGCCATCTTGAGTGGGACGGAGGGAGTACCACATAAGAGCACCCGCAGTGCAGGCACGCGAGCAGCCAGGGGAGGGAGGCCCGCACTGCGGCAAGAAGGCTGGGGAGGCGGGGCTTTGAGCATAGAGGCCGGACTCGGTCTCCGTAGTCCATGGCGACTTCAACGCTGCGTGTGGGGATTCCCGAGTCCCCACCCCTTTTTCCTTTTCTTAAATTAATTTAATAAAATAATTAATTATTAAAATTACATACATTTAAAAAAACCACACTTCATTTAATTTTTCATACATCTTCATCCACTCTTAATGAAATTTTAATTTCTATAATATGTTATTTTAAATTTAATGTTGTTTATTTAAATTAATAAATATATTGATCAAAAATTTAATATTTAATTTATTTTTGTATTTATTTATTTTATATTATAAACTTAAATTAATAATGTTTTTTTCAAATTAAATATAAATTAAATAATTTTAAATTAAAGTTGACATCCTCCCAATATGAGAAAATAATCCAACCTCTCCAAAATATGTATACTCCACAAAAAAAATATTCATTCTATTATTGAAATGTCATCAAGAGGCCCCCATTGTGGAGCCTCCAATTGTGGGTTGGAGTTAGGGATGACAATTTACCTGCGGGTACCCGACCTTAATAGGAGTGGGTTTGAAAGACATTTGATATCCACGGGTAGGTTCGTGGGTATAATTCAATATCCATTTAGTTTGCGGGTATGGGTATGGATAGTTAGTATCCATACCCGCGAAACATACCCGCGAAATTACCCGTGAATTACCCGCGAAATACCCGCGAATTACCCGCGAAATACCCACGAATTACCCATCTACCCATTTAATATTAATCATATTTGTATATTTTTCTTTAATAATATATTATATTTAATATATCTTAAATTTAATTTTTAGTTTTTATATTTCAACAAACGGTACTTCCTAGTTCCTACCCTTCATTACTCTGGACCACCCCAGGAGTATCATAGACTAATTAATATTTTAACACTTCATTCAATTAATTTCTAAATAGACTAAGAAAACCCTAAGAGCACTCTCATATTACATCCACATCAGCAGCTAGCTCCTTGCTTCGATCCTCTTCTCTGCGGCTTCGCCCCGCCGCTGCTCTCCTCTGCCCCCGCCGCCGCTGCTCTCCTCCGACCCCGCTCGCCGTCTAACGTCCCTCGCCCCCAAGCCTCGAAGCTCGCTGGCGTTGCCCCCATTCCCCGAATAACAAGGTTAGACTTTCTTGCAATCTCTTTCTTCACCTTACTAATTATTATTTTATCTATTAATACATTTCAATTTAGCTGAGAAAGGTTTTTGCTGTTTATTATTTTGTATATAAGCCCCTTCTAATTTAGCAGAGAAAGGTTTCTGTTATGATGATGATTTAGAAGACTTGTGTAGATTATCCATCCAATTCTTGAACTTTTATAGTTTTGTGTTCAACCTGTGTTGTGAACATGCGAAATAAGCTAAGAGGAGTAATGGTTCTTAATAAAACATCATACATAAAGTTGAAGTCTTAATTTTATACTTGGACTCTTGTTCTGGTTTTGGAAGAGGTTGTTTCTTTCTAGCACCCTCTGAACCTTGAATGTAACCATTTCTTCCTATCATTATACAAAACATCATTTCTTCCTTTTCAGTTTAAAAAATTTGATGCTTGATTTTTCTCCTATTTTTTTATATCCCACAACGGCATCGTTTATTGTATTTGGTTGATAAATTAATGTTGCATACTTGCATGCGGGAAGCTTACATGGAAATATATATATACCCCAAATAAGTCAATTCTATTATTCTAATTGCACGAAGGTAACTGAAGTTCGCCATTAGTTTATTTATTTTTTCAATTTAATATGGATAAGTTATTTATTAATTGATTCTCATGTGTCTTACCTTACATATTCGATTCAATTTTCTCAATTGATTAAATTAAATTAAAGTAAAATATTAGAGAATGTGAGTTCATTCTATTTCTATGTGATGAGATAACAATTGACTTTTGGAAGCGTAGGTTGGTATTTTGGCAACGGTTCATTGAAAAAACGCATATCTCTGTTATGTTTCCTTTCCTTTACAATTCTGGGATGGTAGTTCATCAAAATGAAGGATCTTTATCTTTTTTTTTGTGTTTCTTTGTTTCTCTTTAATTCATTTTCTTGCTTATTTTTTAATTCCTTTTGTGATGGTGGTTCACTCTTTTTATAAGAACACAATGTCCACTCCGAAAAGTGGTAGTCTGCCCACCTCACAAGCCTCAGCTCCTACTCCGACACAAGATCATGTTCTTCAACTAGAAGATGAACCGAATGAAGTAGAAAGTGAACAGGTAGAAGGAGAAAATAATGAGGAGGAAAAAGTAGACCTTGGATTAAAGAGAAAGCTTACTTCACCAGTATGGAATGATTTTGTTAGGAGTAAAGTGAACGGAGTTTGGAAGGCTAAGTGCATCCATTGTGGAAAGTTTCTATCAGGTGAAACTAAACATGGCACCTCTCATTTATCTAATCATCTGAAGTCTTGCATTTTCAAAAGAAAAAAAGAAGGTGGTGGGAAGGTGCAGTCTAATTTAAGGTTTGCATTGACTGACAAGGGGCAAGTTTCTGTTGAGAATTATGTCTTTGATCCTGAAATTGCTAGGAAAGCACTCTATTCGATGATTATCCTTCATGAGTATCCATTACCCATTGATGATCATGTTGGGTTTCGTGACTTTGTTAGTGCACTACAACCCTTGTTCAAAATGATTACTCGAAACACAGTTAGAAAGGATATATTAGATTATTATGAGGAAGAGAAAAAGAGAGCTCTTTATTTCTTGCAAAGGAACAATGCTCGGGTTGCGATTATGACTGATCTTTGGACAGCAGATAATAAAAAACGAGGATACATGGCAGTCACCGGTCATTTTGTTGATGAGTCTTTGAAGCTTAGAAGCACTATTTTAAGGTAAATTTTTATTTTTTCTCAATAATTTTTTGTGAACTTGTGTTGATGAAGTTTCATGTTTAATTTTGTAGGTTTATATATGTGCCATGTCCTCATACAGCAGAAAATTTGGCTGAAGCATTGTATAAAAGCCTTCAAGATTGGGATCTTGATTGCAAGGTATCTATCTTAACTCTTGATAATTGTTCTACGAATGATAAATTGGTTGAGCACATGGAAAATAAGATTGGGGCAACTAATCTTTTGTTGGGTGGAGAGGTTCTACACATGCGTTGTTGTGCGCATATTTTGAATTTGATTGTGAGGGATGGATTAGAAGTAATAGCTAAATCCATTGAAAGGGTTCGTGATAGTTGTGCTTATTGGCTTGCTACACCAAAGAGGTACGAGAAATTTGAGAAAACTGCACAACAACAAAAGGTTGAATTGACTAAGACGTTGTGTCTTGATTGCAAAACTAGATGGAATTCAACTTATCTCATGATTAGTATTGCTTTGCCATATAAGAAGGTTTTTGATCGTTTGAAACAACTAGACAAGAACTTTGTTTGTTGCCCAACTGTTGAGGATTGGACTTTTGCTTCTCATGTTTGTGAAAGATTGGGTGTGTTTCATGAACTCACTGCACTATTTTCTGGGACAAAGTATGTGACTGTTAATACTTTTTTTCCAAAAATATGTGAGGTGAAAATGAAAATGAATGCTTGGTGTATGAGTGAGATCAACATAATTCAAGAGATGTCTGCTGCCATGATTTCTAAATTTGATAAATATTGGCTTGATATTCATGGTTTGATGGGAATTGTTGTTATTCTTGATCCTCGAGGAAAATTGTCTATGTTGGAAGCTTGTTGTATTTGTTTGTTTGGTGAAGATAATGCCGAATTGCATGTTGATAAGACCAAAAGGGTTCTAGTTAGATTGACGGATCAATATCAATCTCAAAATGAAGAGCAGTGTGTGTCCTCTTGTTCTGATGTTGCTACAAGTTCTGTTAACTCTTCCGAATTGTTGACAATTTTCAAAACACTTGCCAGAAGAAAGAAGAGTAATAGTGTTGTAAGATCACAAAATGAGTTGGATCGTTATTTGGAGGCAGACATTCTTCCTTGTATTGATGAAAATTTTGATATACTTGGTTGGTGGAAGGTGACCGGAACACATTATCCTACACTACGCCTTATAGCTCGTGATATCTTTGATGTCCCAATAACCACAGTGGCTTCAAAATCAGCTTTTAGCACTAGTGGGAGGGATCTAAGTGAACACCGTAGTCGTCTCACACCAAAGTTATTAGAAGCATTAATGTGTTGTCAAGATTGGCTTCGTAAGCAACTTGAAGGTATTAAATTTTTAATTATAATGAATTTTGTTTCTATTTAAAGATAAATTTCTAATATAAAAATTGTTTATTTTGTAGGTGAAGGAAAAGATGCAAGGTTTTGGACGTGTCTTGAAGATGAAGAAGAAGAATTCAACGAATATTGTTCTACTACAACCATTGAGTTGAAATAATTTATCTTCAAGTTAATTGTGGATTTGAACATTGTGGATGTTAATTGTGGATTTGAACTTTGTGATTTGAAATCTTGATGATATATGTGGATTTGAACAATGTTAGTATTTAATATTTGTTATATTATTTTTATTTAGATTAAATTTATTTTTAGCAATTTAATTATATTTTGCGGGTGGCATCGGGTGGGGGGTTCGTGGGTACCCATCGGGTGGTGGGTGGCAAGTACCCGCGGGTGGCGGGTTTGCGGGTACCCATCGGGTGGCGGGTGGCGAGTTCGTGGGTACCCACAGGTGGTGGGTTTGAGATTTTTTTGTGCCCGTGGCGGGTGGCGGGTATGATATTTTTTTACGGGTATGGGTATGGATAGTTAGTATCCGTACCCATCACACCCGATTGTCATCCCTAATTGGAGTTTATTTGTATTCATATGACATAGTCTACTCTTAAAAAACCACCACAAAATGACAAAAAACTTAAATATAGCACACGTGTCAAAAAAATTACTGATTTTTTAAAATTAATTTGTATTTTCAATTCATATTACTAATTTTAATTGAATAGTGACTCCAATCAATTTATTCTTGTGAGTGTCTGTCGCTACATTATTATTTAGCAATCACATTTTGATTAAATTCCAATATATGGATACATTTATATTTGTTAATTATAGTCTCAAACGGTACGAAATGTTATGTGAAATTTTAGAAATATGAATTGTGATTTTTAACAATTTAGAGAGACGATAATGGAAAATAAAAGTACAATTATAATTAAAATAAATTTATTTAAATATAAAATTTATTCGTGAAGTATATTTATTTTTTAATTTTAATATAATATTTAAATTTGTCTTTATACAAAGAAAGAATAATAGTATTCCTTATGTCTCCTTAGATGCAGCATTCGGCACGAAGTCTAAGAAAATATAATATTATTTTACAAGAATAAGAAAGATGTATTTTAAAGATAAAATATTTTTCACGGACGCTTGGAAATAGAAGGGAAGTACAAGGGGTGAAAGCAAATCATTGCATTTTGTTTTCAAAAAGTAGTTTAGTCTTTAAGTGGCGAACAGGCGATGTACTAATCTTATCTGACTCGTATTAGAATGTACTACTGGTTTAGTATTTATTTGCTTAAAATTAGATAAACCTCGGCAATTTCGAAAGGTAAAAACAAAACAAAAGAACCGCACGCCCTTTTGAGCTCAAATTTTATTGGAGAAAAATCCAGATCCCATTTATTGGATCTTTTATTTTTCTTTCTAAATACCCATTTGAATTTTGTTATCTTTTGTTAATTCATTCAATTCAATTATTTTTTATACATGCAAGATTGTACGCAGCTGTGCTCGCTCGCACTTTTTCTGTAGATTATGCTTGCGAGGTAATTTGAAGAATAATTGTTTATTTTGCAGTCTATGAAAGATAAGCCCTCCCTTGATCAGTTCTGGGTTTTTGCTGTAGGAAGGAGCTAGGTTTGAATTTAGTTTTTTATTGTTCGATCTTTTTAAGTTTTTGCATGCAGGATTTTTGGGTTCTGTTTCTTGAACTTGATAACGATTTGTATCAAAATTTTGTACATTTCTTTACACTGTTGAGTTGGTTGATAGAATTGAGGCAAGAATATGTCAAACAACTGGAATGCACGATTATCGTAGTTTTATTCGTTTCCTGTCTGCTTCTTTTATAAATTATTATATATATTTGGTTTTTTTCGTTGTCGTCAATTATTGCCAAGTTGATATAAAGTAAAGATGGATTCTGATAAATTGAAGAATTAAAATAATTTTTTTGAATTCCTGTGTTAATCTAAATGGGAAAAAATTCCACTTCGAGCAGAAGCATTTCCTTTAATTTGATTCTTGAATGCTGTGTGTTGCAGCACTCTGTTTAATCAAGTAATTCAGAGTCTTTCTAAGCTTGATTGAATCGATCTGAACCTAAAGAAGCGAGATCTGTACTAAAATGAGGACTCTCATTCGGGCCATGAGGCAGTTTAAGCCTGCTTTCAGGTTTAGTGGGAACTTGAGATATGAGGGTTCGTCTAGAACCCAAGATTTTTGGTTCAATATGGATCACCGTTCTATATATAGCCTTTCATGTGTTATGGACAAACTTTGTCGAAGTCAGCACACATACACCACCCACAGAGCTATGTCGACTGATGTAGCTACATATACTAATGGAGGTTGTATATTGTTTGAAATGTCCTACAATTAGTAGTTAGAATTTAGAAATGTGAACATTAGTTTTACTTGACTGATTTAATGGCAGAATTAAACGGAGGGGGGCCTTTGTTAGAATATGGGCGAAGGATAGCTGTTGGCGACCTTATGGATGGAGATGCTTGCCAGGTTTGCATTAAGCTTGCTTGCATTACTGGAATCCATATTACTGGATAGCTGCTGGTGACCTTTTATTGTTTTTTTTTCTTTAACTTCTTTTTGGGTTGACATTGAGTAGATTGCATTACTGGATTGCACACTGGAAGGGTAGATTGGTATTTTGTAATATGTGTAAATAATTGCATTCACTTGCGACTCAGTGGAGTAATATGTTTTGCATTAAGCTTGCTTGCATGACTGGATTGCACACTGGAATGCATATTATTGGTTAGCTCAAATGTAATCCATTGTGCCATGGTTTTAAAAGGCGTTCTCAAGGCGCGCCTCGGGACGCCTCGTGCAAAAAACGCCCTTGAGGCAGCGCCTCACATGTTCTGTTGAGGCTTGCGCCTCGAGTCACGCAAGGCGATCGAGGCGCGCCTCGAGGCATGCGAGGCGGTCAAGAAGCGGACGCCTCGCGTACGCAGAAAATTAAGCTATTTTTCTATAGTTTTTGAGCTGAAAATAGATGGGCTATGTTTTATTTCATTTAATTGTGAATAAGCTTTCTTTTATTTAATCCCATTATTAATGGGCTTGTCCCAAACGTAATGAATTAAACAATCCAACAACAATTAAAATAAAAATTAGGTTAAAAATATAATTTTGACTCTCAAGTGAGTCATCCTCGCCATTACACTATCCCTGCACTCTCAAATCTCTACTATCCGAAGCAACAACTACACAATTCACCTCTTTCTTAGGAAGTTAAATTTGACATTTTAAAAATTTATAATATGTGGAGACTTTATTTTTATGTTTTTATGATATTAGATATGAGTTTGTTTGATTTTTTTATTTACGCCTCGAGTGTACGCCTCGGTTCGCCTTGAGGCTTACGCCTCGCGCCTCGATAGAAAAACGGCTCGAGGCAAAAAATGCATTTTAAAACCTTGCATTGTGCCCTTAAGCTCAATTGTAAATTGGAAATAAAAAACAGACCTCACTCAATTAATATTACTGCTATATTACTTGATTGAATTGATTATGCTGTGACTTATGAATATCCTTCTTGATGATACAAAATTGAGTTAAACTATGTATGTCATTGAAATTGCCGTTTCCTTGGAGATAAAGTTTGAATCATGACATTGCAGCTAAGTACCTTAGGGGAGCTACAAAGACTATACGATGAGCTTGTTGAAAAAGCAGAAGCTTGCCGTTTGGATCGTTATGCTACTTCCGAGAAAGCTGGGAGGTAAAATTCTCATATCCCTAATCTGCTGAGACTTGAGATATTTCCAAGTACCCATAGTTAAGATTTCAAGTATCATTATTCTCTTGATTTTATACTATTATGGTTGTCTAACAATCAATTCTGCATATGCACAGGAGTAGGTGGTTGTGGTCGCGTTTTATACCCCAATCTTTAGAAGCTCCCGTGAGAGGACTTTATTTATATGGGGGAGTTGGAACAGGAAAGACTATGTTGATGGACTTATTCTATCATCAATTGTAAGGATCAAACCATTAGTCTTCAAAATGCTTTGGTTAGCTTAACATTTGCATGTGTTTGGGTTGTATTTTTCATCAACAAATTCAAGTGATATAATGCTTTTTACCGTCATTCTTTATGTCCCCAGGCCTTCCGACTGGAGGAAGAAGCGGATCCATTTCCATGACTTTATGCTAAATGTTCATAGCCGTCTACAAGTATGATTTCTTTCTTATTTCCTTCTTTGTGATTCTTGACATTCTTGTAAAGTTTTTTGGGTGGTTACTGAATTTGCATTGTATTTTTCTTAGATCCAAGCTACTACAGATATTCTTATGCTGTTATTCCAATTTATTTTTTAGCATCTATTGTTGCATGATATATGCTGCATTGTTTTCCTCTGTTTGGGTCTTATTCCTAATCAATATCAATTTCTAACTGAGAGTCTAGGTTGTATGAGTTTTATGGTTGAGACCTTTAACTAAAGTGCATATGAGAAAATAACCCTTGTGCATTTGGCTGAGCAATGTTCTAATATAAATTCAGAAAAACTGATGTAACAACTTTTGTACAGGAGAATCTATATATCATATACTGACTGTTGAACATGTTATAAGTATGTAGTTCTTCTGAAAATACGAAAAAGTTAATTTTGGAGAAAAAACTGTCACCATGTGTCATCCATGAAGAATACTTAGGGGTTCTGTGACCTTGCCCTTCATTACTTAGCATATGATGTATTCTTGTTCACTTTGATAAGAATACTATAGCATGCGTTCTAGGTAGGTGTATTTGCATGCAAGGGATTATATTTATACTTCAATGCATGAGATATATTTTTGTTACACAAAGCAAGGAAATATTTTATGAGTGAAGGCTTAAACATATGCATGTTTTGTTATCTGAACTGATGAAAACTTAAGATCACAGTGCAATTATATTTCAGAAGCACAAGGGAGTGTCAGATCCATTAGAAGTTGTAGCTGGAGAGTTATCGGATGAAGCAATCTTGCTATGCCTTGACGAATTCATGGTATGTTGACTCGGCATCATAGTTTCTTCTTTTGTTCTGCCAATCCATTTCATGGTTCTACCTATATTATGTTATTTGGCCAATAATTAGAGTGATGTGCCAATGGTGATTGCATAGCATTAGAAATAACTTGATCTATTATGAGCAGTCACCATATTATGCTCTATTGTTCTGCTGATTGTTTATATTTTGTTTCTTCCCAAAGGTGAACGATGTTGCTGATGCCTTGATTCTCAATCGCCTATTTGGACATTTGTTCAGCAATGGTGTTGTGAGTTTCTGACATCCCAATTATATTTTTAGTATATGCATACAGTGATATATGGCCTGCTGAGTAGCCTTTATTAGTGGTATTATGTGCTGTGATTATAGATTCTTGTTTCTACTTCAAATCGAGCTCCAGATAACCTTTATGAAGGGGGCCTGCAGAGGGACCTGTTTCTTCCATTCATTGCTACTTTAAAGGTGTGTCTCTGACAGTGTTCTCACAATATATTTTTGAAAGAAGAATTTTCTACTTACCTTTAGGTTCATGGAGAAAGGCGCTTGGAATGTAGTAGTCACTTTTAGTGTGTACGAGCAACCTACATTTTGAACCCTAGCAATATTGCCTATAAGTGATGGCTGGAGGGACGAGTTATCATAATAGAAGAGTCTCATATAGATAAGGGGATAAACTAGGGTTACAACTTAAAGAAGAACATGCCTAACTAGTGGGCTATATACTAATATTACTAGACACCCTATATATATATAAGATAGATACTCTAACATCTCTCTTTCAAGATGTTTTTTATATTGTTACATGTTGCTTCTCGTGGAACTACTTGATAAGTTAGAATCTGATCCTGATGTAGGGAAGATGTGTAGTTCACGAAATTGGTTCAGCTGTAGACTACCGGACAAGGACATCGGTAAGGTTTCCTGATCTCTTAACAGTGGCTGCAAGATTTCACATAAAAATATATATCTTCTCATTGTGCAAGTCATTGTGTTAGTTCTATTTCGCTGTGCATATTATTGATTTGCCTTGAATTCTAGGCGGAGCAAGGTTTCTACTTTGTCGGCAGCCATCTGTCTGGCCTTCTCAAGCAAAAGTTCCAGCAATTAATTGGTGAGCAGATTGCTTCACCACAAGAGGTGGAAGTTGTCATGGGGAGGAAATTGCAGGTATGAAAGTATCCCAATCCGAATATAATATATTAGTTCTCGACTTCTCCTAGTGGAGAGTATCAATTAGCAATGTTGAACTTTTCCATTGTTCTTCTCATGCTTATGTAGGTGTCACTAGGTGCCAACGGTTGTGCTTATTTTCCTTTTGAGGATCTCTGTGACAGACCTCTTGGAGCTGCAGACTATTTTGGGCTGTTTAGTAAGTCTCTTACACTTGCAGTCTTCTATTCCCTTTCATTTTTCTCTCACTGAAACACAAGCCAGCTTCATATGCTTTCTTGAGGTTTTCATCTGGCAATAATTTCATTTGATGTACTGTACACAGATAAAACTTGATATACTTATATTTGGTTTCCTTACCAGATAAATTTCATACACTGGCACTGGATGGTGTGCCAGTTTTTGGGCTCTCCAATAGGACAGCAGCGTATCGGTTTGTCACTTTAGTCGATGTTAGTCCTTCATAATTATCAGAATTTCAGAAAAATTGATTTATCCACAATAGATCATGTTTGCACGAAAATTACAAGTGACAATTACACTCGATTGCATGTACAGGTTATGTACGAGAACAGAGCTAGGCTACTATGTACTGCTGAGGGGACTCCACTCCAACTCTTTGAACGGATTGTAACAATAACTGATGCTCAGCAAATGGCACCAAGGACCTCTTCAAGATCGAGAAAATCCGACGACTCCGACATTTGTGTAGACAATGAATTAGGTTTTGCCAAAGATCGCACCATTAGCAGGTATGGGGTTCTAACTCCTATTATAATCTAAAAAAAATTCTTCCTTTTCGTTTTAAGTTATGTCTTAAATTATTGCAATTACTGAAAAGTGAAAGAAAAAAAGATGTTGCATGATAGGAGCATAAATTTCTTGTCAAATATTTGTTGTATTCCCCCATTTTCAGCTAGTTTTTCTTGTGGAATAACTTATTAATTATTATGATGAAATGGTAGAGATTGAATTTGAGGTATTTCTTGGTGAGGAGAGACACATGTAGGCTCGGTCTTCTTTTATAATAAATTTTTTAATAATGTCAAACTGAATCCTAATTGAGAATTAATGGACCCTAACTTGGATAGATCCTTAATTACCTGTAATTATAGTGGTGTTTATGATAGGTGCAGGCTCACACATTTTTGTCTTTCCTGGTTGATGTAGGTTAACAGAAATGAATAGTCGAGAGTATTTGGAGCAACATGCGGAAACCTTGGCAGGAAAGAATCGCAAAGAGAAAGTCTTGAGCTCGTAGTTTAGGTGACCTCTATAGGCTCTCTTTACATCATGTACCAGTAATGTTTGGAGTAGAAATTTTGACAGTTATAGATAATAACAATAATATATGCAGCGGTTTGTAATAAAATTTGTGTACAGGTTCTAATGGGATCAAGTGAAAGTCTTTGTGCAATAATAATATCATGTGAAGATTTTATGCTAGTTTACTTTGGTTTAAAGAATGATTCTTGCTTCCCTTCAAATTTGTTGGTACTGTAATCCTGGTGGTCTTCAAGAAATTGCTGCCATTTGTTAGTTTCTTCTTTGGTAGTGAGCTAATACAAAAGGACTGGAGGGAGAGTAATATTTTAGGAAGATGTAGTTTCATTTTGTTTTCTATTGGAAAGTTGTGCTTAGTTTGTTTTCATGTTCTCTCTTTCTCTTAGAGAAATAAATCAAGAGTTCAAATTCTACCAATCTAATAAAGAATGCACTCTGGACATACTAATATATCATGAGCTCTCAAAGAATGCCTTGTGCTTTATAAATAACTTATAATAAACCTCTTTCACAAAAAATATCCCAACTATTTAAAAACTACACAAATCTCGGAAATTATATTAAAAGATTAAAGACAAAAATTTGGGTGAGTTTTAAAAACTACACAGATCTCGGAAGACAAAAGAATGCACTCTTGGACATACTAATATATCATGAGTGCTATGTACACCTACATGTTAGTTAATGTTTTCTTTAATTATGAGTAATTAAGGGGAACAAGAGGTCATTTAATTCTCAATCAATATGTTAATAATTAGGGTTTAGACTAGCTCAAAGTTTAATGTATATGCAAATCTATAGTTTTCTAAAGAGATATTTTTGCACCACAAGTCCATACAACACTAAATTGCTGGGCATGACTAAACCTGTAAAGAGATAGAGATAGAGATGGAGATAGAGATAGAGCTTGGGGTTATTTAAAGCAGTTATGATATATACTCTGCCTTGCTAATGCTTGAAGAAATTCCACCACAGATGCATTCTTTCTTATTGGTGTTGGTCATAAGTTGTGTTTTTGCTGGCTCAAGAGTCAAGACCTCAAGCTGATGTTGCTTATTGCATTCATGCACTTTAAATGCGTCTTGCAAAACACACATTCTATTCTTGGGCTAGCTGTAAGCTTCCTAGCTGGCCTTATACTCTTGTTTTATTTAAGTGTGAAGTCTGTGCCCTCGGGAGGGATAGTGGAAATGAAGTCTAAATCAACTAAGTGATGGCTGAGTTTTGATGTAGGTACTGATTTGGTTTGTGAAAATGAATTGATTTCTCATTACTGCTATTATAATAAAGACAGTAATAAGTAGTTATAGAATACCTTTCCAAATCACAAAGAGGAAGGTAATAAGAAGAGTTGTTCGGTGTCTATAGTTCTCCCTTCTTTCAGTATCTTTCTATTTTACCTTTTCCTCCCTCTCAACAAGTGCACCTGTCTCATTATTTCTGACTTGATTTAACTGAAAAACACTTACAATTTTGGTTGAAATAATGGGACAGGAGAGAGTATTTTGCAAAATTGTTGCCTAATGAGGAAATGACAGTCTAAATAAAAAAGGCTTAAACGCAAGAATAAGTTGAGGTCAATGACAAACATATAGATCACTGCATTATCAAAATGAGAAATTTTACAATAAGAATGACCACAAGATACTTCTAATAAGGTAGTGTTCTTAAAATAAAGCTCTTATTCCACAAGTCTACCAAAAAGTACATATACATTCAGCACAAATGTTGGAAATCATAACCTATTTTTGAAATTGGACAGAATATGATCCAGTATTTGGATCTTTCACAGCTTTAAAGTTGTCGATGCTCATTCCAAAACGACCCAAAATGGAATTCCCCATTTCTTTAAGTTTTCCTGCACTCACAAATCAGTAAACTTTCTTTAGTCAGACTTGGAATGTACTAAGTAACACCTCATACACAAAAAAAGTGGCCTATCAACTTTGAATGCAACCAAACCGCATAACAAGGCATCTACATATTTTTCAATGCAGTAGCACAACTAGGGCTGTAATCGATTGAGCCAAGCCAAATATTTACTGCCAGGCTCAAATTCGTTTTGTTTAAAATAGATAGGCACCACACTATTTCTCATAAGAATTATTTAATACTGAGGTCTGAGGGTTCTCTAACACAGCCTTGAAGATTAAAACTGGAAGGGTAGCTCCCCTTGAAAAACAAAACACAATACAAGAAGCTATTGGATATTCACAAAAAATGCAAACACACCAATCACTTATAATTATAAATGCTCTAGTTCCATAAATAAGCATTCACAACCACATGGGAATCCAACCTATAAGCTAGAGAATAATCAGTAGAGTAATTAAAGGATTGTACTCCAAGATCTAATGCACCTACGCTAGAGAGATTGCATTAATTCCAAACTCAATTTACAAGAGCTGATAAAAAGACAATCATTTCATTTTATTTTCTAATAGATTTATTTATTTTCAATATTAAATCAGCATGTTTTTTCACACTAGGTGCTTTAAGTAGCCAAAAACTTGTCAACTTTTGAGTAAACTACCTCATCCGCAACTAAGGTAAATGTAGGAGTCAAATTAGAGATTTAAACCACATGCAACAAGAAGAAGATTTATGCTCACCGATCATCTCTTCCTTCATCTTTTCCCGCTTGTCATCGGCCAATGGCTTTAAGCGAATGATAGCTCTCCTAGCTTGGTCATTTGATGGATCCAGTTCTAAGATTTTAGTAGCATCTGAAAGAACAAATATATAACTTCAGGGACATACATTTGAAAGAAAAACGCATTCAATCATAAGTGAATAACTCCCAAATGTAAATTAGACAAGACACCAGGTACTTATTCTAATCTGAAAATCTACGTTCAAAAATGAAACCATCACAAACTCTCCAGTATATCACGCATGAAAAATGAGGTCTGGGAGTGGGAACAGAAGAAACAAATAATATGTGGCAAAAATCAATGATTAAAGATCTCCACTGTGTTGCAGCAATTTGGAAGACTTGGATTCAATTTACCAGCAATTGATTCTTCATACAGTTCAAGCTTTTCCCGTGCCTCAGCTCTTCTTAAAAGTGCTTTCATGTAAGTAGGATTCAGCTCTAATGCCTTTGTACATTCTTTAACACTCTCCTCATATTTCCCCTGACGTCAGGTATTAGCAAAATCAGCTAAAAGATGAGGATACATGAAATCATTTTTTTTATAAACGAACTAATGAAAGATAGAAAATATAAGAAATAGTTGGAATGAACTAATAAGCAACCAAGAAACTAGTTGGATTGGAATGATACAAAAATCAAGAGAACGTAAAAATAAAAGCTGAAGAAATGACAAGAAGAAGAAAAAAAAGTAACAGATGGGAAATTTATGGAAAGTTACAATCCCCACCACAGAATATTGCAACTAAATAAAACTGAAGAAATTAGCATAAACCACCCATATAAAAAAGTAAGTTTCTTCTTAAAGGAAGCAAGATGGTGGTCAAATTGCAACAATTTCCGTCCACCTCGACTCCCTAGAAGTAATAGAGTCTCAATCATTTATGTCTTATTTAAATTCAACAAACTTTTTAATATCATATCATGATATGCACATTGTCAATGACTGAAACTCAATGGAAAAGATGACCATGGATTATGCATCCATCTAAAGTCATAATATTACTTTAGAGAAACATACCAGTTTGAAGAAACAAGTAGCTTTGTTTGCACAACATATCGAACGTATTTCACTTGATGAGTCACCATCCGGAGCAAGTTGTATGGCACAATCATACTTCGACAGAGCCTCCTCAAATAGTCCATCTTTAAAAAACAAATTCCCTTCGACTTTTACATCATTAGCTTGGACTAACGCTTTCTACTTCTCATAAACAGTATAAGACAAAAGTAAGAAAACATTACTACTGCAGAGGTGCATGTCAGAATTTTCTTATAACGACAAATTGAAAAATTGAAACCAACAGAGATATCACAGCTATGCTTAACTGTATACCTGATCCAAATCACAAATCGGTGTCATACGCTACTTCAAACATGGCTAAGGTTCAAAAAATACCTTCACAATAAATTAAACTAGGTATACCAATAAAAAAATGTGCCCATAATCTACAGAAACTCCAAAGTTATATGATTTCTTAACGAATTCACTCCAGCAAATACATTCCCAAATGCATAGCATCTCCGAGATCAAATAAACAGCAGGATGCACTATCAGAAGCTAAATCATTACCTCGACGTCCTCCTTCTCGACTGTTACAGTCTGCTCTGAACGTTCTTCCTCCCTGACTTGTCCACCGCCTACGCCGCCATTCTCCGCGCTACTGAAGCTCTTTCCATTCTCGGCACTATCTTCGTTACTGCGAGAGTGAGTCTCCGGTACCGGAACGACGTTGTTTAGCTCGGTATCGCTGGCAGTCTCGTAGCCTTCGGAACTGTACCCCGACGCCGCGACCGCCTTCGATTTGAAATCCTCTTCGCCGGAAGACTCTTCCTCGATCACCGCCATTTTTGCTCCGCTCCAATCGAACAAAACCAAAGAAACCGCTTCGCTTATCTTCAGATTCTGAATTGTGTAACGAGCGTTTATACTTTTCTTGCTGCTCCAGAAAATTCCTTTTCTACGTAAGCTAGCGTTGTGATTTGTGTGGGACAGTGGGAGCACTGAAACGTCGTCGTAAGCTTCTTTAATTAAAATTTTGATTAGTTTCTTAATGTGTCGTCGTGGGCTCTTTGATATTACACCCAAGTCCCAACCATAATTGGGCTCAAATTAAATTGGTCCACCAATTATGATATTTATTACATTCATTAAAAATATATTGGAAGAGAGTCAGTATTAATTTAAAAATATATTAAATTATTTTTTAATAAAGAAGAAAACTTCAAATATAATATATATGATATTTAAAATATTAAGTGTTTTGTACGAGCATGTTCATGTTCAAGAACAGAAACAACAAATTTTTCACTAACGATCCAAATGAATGATAACAACACACCCTTAGTAGATAGAGAATATTATTTAATTTGAATAATCTATATAAATATGTAAAAACAAACTCTTAGCAGTTATTTTTTCTAAATAACCATCATTCAATAAGTATTAAACCAATAATCATGTCCATTCAATACAAGCTTTTATTTCAATCTCATTGTTGTTTATGCGGCGGACCTATAAATTGTCATTAGTGTGCGATGAAGACCCGTAAGTTGGCTTACAATAGTGTTAGGTTTGAACTTCCAGTTATTTAAGTTTCTTCATCATCTTGTACATGAACAAGAAAAGTTACTCATATTGACATATTGATTATGGTTGTTCGTGTTTCAATTTAGATGATCACATTATTATCACAAGATTGGATGGCATGTCTTTTGATGATATCTTCCAAGATGAAGACCTTTTTGTGATTGCGACAGTGAATCTTTTTATTGATTTAGACATAGAAGATAGAAAAAAAAAATCACTACGGTTGTTGTACAGAGTGTTGTGCTTCACGATGGAGGTTCCTCCAATATCAGGTATACTATTCTCTCTCTTCAGAATATGATATATTGGTATGCATATATCATGGTTTTTGAAGTGACGTGAACGCTTAATGACTGAAGATATATATATTTTATGGAATGCTAAAGTGCTGGAAAACAAAATCCATATCAATATATATAAGTCAAATCTTCTCTCACTTACTTTTCCCTCCAAAACCTTTATGAGAGAGAAGATTTGGCTTCTCTACGCAAATACTTGAAATTTCAACAAATATATATATTTATCATATTTATATCATGTTATTATTTTATAATATACTCCATCCGTCCCGTTAATAACGATCCATTTTTCATTTTGGGACGTTTTTTTTATTGGATAAAAAAATTGCACATGGGATGCTTTTTACTTTTTGTGTAATAGGCAAATATTAAGCTTCCTTGGTAGTCGTGTATAAAGTAAATGAGTCGTTATTAGCGGGACGGAGGGAGTACTAAATATCTCTTTTCTTTTCACTATGATATCTATATAATCAGCAATGTTAAATTTTTTAATATTTTAATATATATATATTTATCACTTTCAATACTTTAGAAGCTCAATAAATTATTATTATATGAATGTAAACCCTTCCATTTTCAAAGACTATTCAACAAATGATAATAAAATATTTCAAAACATTTATTTTAATTAAAAATTCATTTAAAAATATGAATATAAAAATTTGAACATCTTTATATGTTATTTACAATTTGAGGAATGAGAATGACAAATGTGTAATTAAAAAAGGATTAAATTTTGTGAGTAGGGGTGTCAATTGGTTCAATATTTGATTAATTGATTATTTGAAACTAATTTTTTTTTTGTGTACCGCGTGCCAGACCAACCGATTATACCGATTAATTTTTTTCGGAAAATGAATTTTTAAGTTATTTCCAAGTTGACTTTAAATTTATCTTGGTAAATATTTTATAAGATAGTTCATTTTTAATGATTAGTATATGAAATCGAGTACCCTATCCATTATCGGTTCAGTACCAATTACTCGAGTACCCGTAATTTTCAAATTTTAAGAATCAATTATCAACTTATTAATTACTGAAAATTGATACTCGATAATAAGTTTTTAGTCCAGTACCGATTCTTCCCGTTAACTGATTGATACCCAATAATCATAAATACGAAAAAAATTTAAAATCTCAAATTGAGTTTCTCAAACTCAATCGAAATATTTTTTGTCACTTAATTTTTAATTTACGTGTAGTAATTAGAGATGAAAATAAATTTCAATTTTGAGAAAAGTTCAGATCTAATATTATGTATTAGTAATAATTTCATATTTTAATAATTTCAAACAAAAAGGTTACGTTCTTTAATAAATTGTAAACATGAAATAATATAATAATAAAAATATTATACTCATTGAAGGATAATGTATTGTGTTTATTTTGTGATTATATGTAGTTTATTATTTTATCACCGCAAAAAATTACACATATTAATTTATTGACATGTCACAAACAATAAATTTGTGATTCATCTCTCCAAAATGAATTAAGGGGACTTTCCACAATACATTTGTTGTAATTACAATATGCACATTTAAATATAACAATGAATTCAAGAGCACTAGCTCATATCACTCGAATAAGCTAACATTTCAAAGTGGAAATGGTGGAACATCTATCTTTTACTGATTAAGCAGATGAAAAATCAAATGAGAATCTTATAGAAGATGCTACAATAATATCATATTACACTTCAAAGTCTACTAATTATGTGAGAAGTAATGTTGATGCATAAGTCTATTAATATATTAAAATGAAGTTTGGGTAACTACTTAGGAGCCAATTCATATATAGATATCAATTATTTTTGAAATAATGTGTAAATATATTCATTCAAGATTCTTAATTTTAACACATTTTTTCTTTTATGTAATTTTTGCAGCAATCATCATATCCTACTAACTACAAATCTATTAATAGTACAATTTATTATTTAAAAATCACTAGAATAGTAAATACATTTAAATATAATTATTTTTTTCCGTTTCTTCATCATTTTATTTTAATAAAATCTTTTAATTTCGTTCGTGTAACTATAAGCAATATGCATATTAAGTTAAAGATATTG
This sequence comes from Leonotis leonurus, assembly GCA_026898415.1. NCBI lineage: Eukaryota > Viridiplantae > Streptophyta > Magnoliopsida > Lamiales > Lamiaceae > Leonotis > Leonotis leonurus. The sequence goes on along the minus strand of JAPKLX010000051.1, from coordinate 11,084 downwards.
ACAATAACTGTAATTCTTTATATGATATGAAATATAAAAATTAATATGAAAATGTTACGGTCATTTAATAATGTTATAACAGGATTTTGGATTAGATAGAAGCAAAAAAAGAAATATCCAAAAGTAAGAGAGTTAACTTATGATGAGTTTCGAACCAAATTAGTTTGAAAGAAAGATAATAGAGAATGATGTTGGAGATATAATTTAATAGAAATTGTTAATGTTGTAATTTCATATACATCAATAATATTTTTTATATTACAATTTATTAATTTTATTATTTAAATTGATTGAACATTAATTTAATATAAAAAGATTTAAGTAATATAAAACAATATATATTAGAATAATTGAACAAATGCTACCCGAGCACGGGAGCATCACTAGTTTATAGCAAAACTAAGTGCTGGAAAACGGTGACATTGTTTTATTATAATAATTTGTTTAGATTATATTTTATGTAATACTAAAGTGCTGGAAAACAATGACATTAATACTTAATATAACACATGAAATGTGCAGGTTAATCGTATCATTATTGTTTTATTATGATATTTTAGTTAGATTATATTCTATGTTAAATTGTATTTACTCAAAAGTTTCATAATATTAATGTTTTATATTTATATATATTTACCTTATAATTTTATTATATTTTACTATTAACTATGAGTAATACTAAGTTTAGGATATTGGATCGGAAGAGGAGGTGTTAGCTTAATTATATTTTACTATTTCACTTATTTATTCTTAGTAAATATCTGACAATTATTGCGCAACACATTGATGATAATTTCAGAGACATATTCAATAGCAAATCACTTCTTGTTTTTTTCCTTTTTTTTTTTGAAACGCATCAAATCACATTTGGCAGAAAATATTTTAAAATTGAAGTTTGGGCTCCTATCAAATAATAACATTCAAATAAAGGGGTTGTCACTTGCGAGGATATATATTGTTTTTTCGGTTAAATATGGTAAAATTATAAAATTTTATTTTTCAACCAAAACAATAGTTTATTATTTACTAAAGAAAAGGTAACAAGGATATGTTTGGTAACCAAATTACGATAATTATTTTAAAATAATTTATTTATAATTAAAATAATTATAATGTAATTATCTTAAGATATAACTTAGATACCAAACATAGCCTAAATTATAATAACTCACCATCTTAACTAAGATGGTGTGGCAAAACATAAGAAATGATACAATATATACTTCTAATAACTAAATTTTTCTTCATCAAGTTGGCATCATTTTTACCATTACTATTGCATTTTATTCTTCTTTCTATGTATTAATAAATTATTTTGGCTTTATATTCATTTTTAAGTTATAGAAATTAAAGTGTATTATATATTTTGCATATAACTATAGTAATAAAAAAAACTATTTTATATTATTTATTATCTGCCATGCATAGGACGGGTACAGAATTCTAGTAATAATAATAACAACCAATTTACTAATAATTAAATCAGACTTTATTTTCATACATTAATAGATTTCTAATTTGAAGTGTTCTTAGTCTGCACATAATTTCGAATTACCAGTAACTTCTAAAATTGAAATTGAAATGGCTGTTTTCCTCATTTTGCATCAAAATGACGTTTCATGTCAAGCAAGATTCGATACCAAATTCTTTAAGTTCTCGTTGAATATTTAGCCTCATATTTGTATATGTTCGGAAATCGTCTCATGTTCATATGATATGTCCCAATTTATTCATGTAACTTCCCAATTTGAAATATTATAGGAACAACTTCTTTGTTTCGTACTTCCGCTCCAAGCATTACATTCAACCTTGCCAACTCAACTTCCGTACATTTTAAATTCTTGTCCAAAATCCAAATAGTAACAGATTTCATGTATTTTAATTTCAATATTGGATTGTACAATTTGAGATTAGTAAAAGTTTTGTGTATCTCACAACAGCACCATTTCAATCTTCTTATACCACATACTGTACAAAATACAGTATATTTTTTCTACTCTTTTTGCTTTCTATGCATGTCTAATTAACAATAAGAAACCACAAATTTTATATTTGTATCTCATTTTAGTTTATTTACTAATCAGAGTTAGTCGAAATTTATTGACTCTCTTACACTTTCTGACGACTAGAGAATGCATGCTCTATCGTCCAAAAGGTGAGCCAGAATTCATATCAAATAATGCTATATATATTTTTCTTTATGCTTATGAAATGCAAATTCTATATAAAATGTATTTCCTTTTTTAGTCATAGGTATACGTATAGTGTACAATAGCATAAGTAGACGTACATTCAGAGGGAATTTTGGGGTAGCTGATGGGAGCTTCAATATCCCCATGCCGTTCTGTTTATAAATATTTATCTATAAATTTTTATAAAACTCTAAGATTATAGTACATGCCAAAAGAAAAGCTAAGAAAACACAACCAAAATAGGAGTGCATAAATACTTTTTCTACCACTTATTTTGTCAACCAAAACAAAATTTTGAAATCTGAATCCTATCCTGCAATGCTATGAAATCACATGAATAATTCAAAAGATTATTGTGCCACTAAACATCATCATGAACTCCCCAACCTCAATGAGATCATATTTCACGAACTGGACTACACACGACGTTGTCAAAAAATTGAACATATGAATAGAAAGCCAGCAATGGTGGGAAGCAATCTTCACTTGTATTGCTTCGAAAAATGACTTCGAAAACTAAGCCAACGTAACACAAGGCATCGATTATGGGCTCAAATTAAGTAATACTACGCTCGTAGGTCCTATCTTCTATGGTCCAGTCAGAGGCTTGAAGTGCATACCACAATCAGCTTCTAAATAAGCTTGAAGATACCTGAAAGAAATTAGAACAAGAATGAGAGATGAATGAGAATTCTAGATTATTGGTGAAGTAAAAGGTATGCAAGGGTTCAATGCATGAGATCTTTGTGCTAAAAAACAGCATTGCTGGAGAGTGAAAGCTGGTTTTATCATGTTGCATAAAAGTCTTGCGTCTCAAAAGGATTTCCAGGTAGGCTTTTTGAGATAAAAACATAGCACTGTATATTCTTAGGTTGTGTTATTTTAGGGATAAAGTTATCCCTCCAAAATGAGGATTAAGAGTATTCTTAACCATTAAATCCCTTCTTTTTTATAATTCTTTCTAAATTATAAATTCCACCATTATTCTTCATCCACCCCAGTGTAAGAAGAAATAATATTATCACTTCAAATTATGCAAAAGATAGGATATATATGGTATACTTTAGCGATCATGTGAAGAAACTTCGGCTGACTTTAGGGAGAATACCACAACTAAAGAAATAAGGTATAAATGCATGTCGTTGATGTGCATTTTAGCAGGGCATATCTTATGATTGTATCCACTATCCTCTAATTCACATCAAGTAGAAGTGAGAAAATCTTCTTGTGAAAAAAATGAAGCATATGATATAGATAGACGTGTTCAAAAGACCCGGAATTGCCAGAACTAAACCAAATCGTAACCAGCGATTCTGGGAACCGTAACCGTGTAGAGAAAGGTTCAGTTATTGGTTCAAAAAATACGAAACGAACCAGCAGTTCGAAACCGTAACCATCAATTCAGAACCATAACCTCATTCTTTTTTACCTAATTCAATTTATTTCTAATATTATAAAAGGATTTTTTGATAATTCATAATAATACATTAAAATTTATAAATATATTAATAATGAAATAAAATAAAAATTAAACATTGAATTTTGAAGTTGAAACCAATGATACTTCATACTGTAATAGAATGATTGATCAATATTTTGTTTTTATTTTGTACTCGCTATAGTTTTAAATTTAATAAATGGAATGATATTGAAAATCTCAAAAGTTAAATGATGATATGCATTAGTACGTAATAAAAATAATTATAAATTTAAAATTTTTAAATATATTAATATTGATTTTTTTGGATGGTTCGAAACCATAACCAGAACATTCCTACACGATTCAGTTCCAAACCCTGAACCGTCATGACAACGATTCGGTTCCGAACCGTAACCGTGAACACCTCTAAATATAGAGACCTTTTACTGCATAAATGAGAATCAGATTTAGGGTTCTTAGCAATGGAAACTAGTTTTTAAAGCATGAACTGTTTCCAGTTTCATAAATCCCAAATTAGAAATCCATGCAGAAGTACCAAGCATACCTTCACATGGTGCGGCATGATCTTTATGTCGTAAGGCACATGCAGCCATGCATCGGGACGATAAAACAAGAAGTTTTCAGGCTTGCTGGTATAAACATCAGCATACTGATGAATGTGATAAGCTAATGCAGACTCTTGACCAGTATCTGTCAAGAAGGTAGCTCCAAAGGACCTATTAAACATGTCTTTCATTGTTCGACGTGCCTTCTGTCTCTCAGTGTTGAGCTCCTGAAGAAGAGTCGTGTATTCTTCGCATTCCTCACCCTTACCAACAGTAGAGTGCAGTTTGCCTAGAAGTTCTTGTATTATATGCAACTTCGCCTGGGGGTGTGTAGAGGCAGTTTGAGAATTCATAACAATGATGATAATATTTTAACCAGATAAATGAAACAAATTGTTATCAAAACATGTATATGAGCACAATCATAATCTCATATGCTCGCTTTGGGATATTCAAATTCAATCACTTTTTTCTTAATATTGTATCTGTATGGTGTTGTATTGTTTAGTTAATAATGACGTTCACCATGGTACATGTGTTATATAATACTCCAAAAACATGCATAGATAAGATATATTCCCTGTCCCCAAAAACATGTACTTTCCATTTTTGTACACTACCCCACAAAATAGTTATACTTATTTACCCTTCAATTCACATCATATTCAACAGAAAACTACATAAAGGTGTGGGACCCTATCTCCACTCAGTATACATCCGACAACCTTTTCTCCAATCACAATACATTCTACTAGTTTTCTCAAGGGAAAGAGGGAGTAGTATGGATATAGATACAATAAACTAATTAATTACTGGAGAAATTATAATAACATGTTAATCATAAGCCAAGATAATACATTAAGGCAGAAAGTTTTTCCGACATTTGTTACCGCTTAGTTATAATACATTAAGACACGAAAATAATTAGAAGGTAAGATACTAATGATATTGTGTAGCCAATATTCGCATAAGAAAATTTTTTCCAAGCAATAAAAGAATGTTTGAGGTATCAGTTTCATAGGCTTTAAGATTAATAGTCAGAAAGTGGTAAAATCAGAGAGTATTGGTTCAACTTCAAAAGAATACTTGAATATAAGTGGGACAATACACTTTATAGAGATGATCACGATATTTTATTCTTTAGATCACTTTGTTCCCATGTTATTATTACACACAATAATAAATTTCACATAGATTCTCTGATTCAGAAAACTCGATAAATAAATGTCCAGAGTGTTCAAAAGGAATTTACCTGTTCAAAACGATAACTATCTTCATTCTGGATATGTATCTCATTCTGAAAGCAATCATGAAAAATCACCAATTTATATCTTAAGCAAAGCAAGCTGATTAGAAGTAAAGGAAACATTACAAAATCTTAAAAAATTTCAACAATATGTCAGTCTACCACCAACTAACATTTCGTAGTTTAGTTTAATAATTTCATCATTCGAACCTTGATAGCCAGACCATGTATGTCATATGTCCTAACAAAATGTGGTACCGAAAATTCATTTAAGGAGCCAAGATGACCTACACTAACCAGAGACCTTTTTTTCCAGTAAAGTTATTACAAGGAACTCCAAATAAACCCTCCATATCCTATTTTTGCCTCAAGAATGTTCTTTTGTGCCTAATAACTACTTTAAGATTGACAAAAGCAATGGAGACAGTGCTTTAGCCATTAGCCTCGATACTCAAGTCAGCTATATTCCCACTAGAGAGGCACACACTAAGCCTTTCAAAGGATCAGTATCAATTATCCAAAGATTTTACCAAAAAAATGTTGTTTATATGTATATAAACATGTGTATATAAATATATATAATATATAAATATATATATATATATATATTTTAGATTATTCAGTCTGAACTGTAATTAAAGAGACGTTAACAAGCCTTGACCCACTTTTCTCTTTCTTAGATAATAATGAAGCAAACACCATTCTTTTGGAACATCATCACAACTGTCATGAACCATCTAGATTGTATCTTCTCTCTCCTAAAAAAAGGATCATATTCTTAAGCATGTATAATTAGAAAATATGGAACAACATGAATTGAAGGCATACCTCCAACTCGTGAATGATGGCAGCTGTACGCCATCCTGATTTTGAAGGGCCCCTAAGGTCACTAAATAAGTGATCCCCAAAGTAGATCACCTATATAATATAAGATACTGTGAGAATAATGACCAGGAATGTTATAACGTAGATACAGATTAAGTTGATAGTTTCAACCAAAATTTAATAATATTGCTCATACGATGGAGCTGGTCATGTTGGAGTACCTCAGGACCATTCCACTTAGTTATTTGCAAGAAGGCCTTCAAGCATCCCTGGTAGTAAATCTTGTTTGGAAGAAAAGTATCCACCTTAGTAAAAGCCAACGTGTCTTTTTCCACATCATAACAGCTAGGTGAAAATTCGAAAGTGCAGTTTGGACATTAGAAGAAGGAAAAAGGGAAATTAGTAGAGATCAACTTTGCACAAGTTCAAAAAGAGAACTGCAAAAAAAGAAGCCTCATTATCTGGGAACGATACATAGGAAAAAAGATCTCATGTGGATTCCAAAAGCATTCATATGTTCACTGGCCCATATAAAGGGATTAACCAGGAATTCGTATATGATATAGATAGCTGGTGAAAACCAGAGAGCGATATTAATATTTATTGATTGCATAAGGTAAAAAAGAAAATTGTGTATACATCTGAAGAAACTTTGCCTTTGCATCAGCATTATGGTAAGTCGTAAACCATATAATTAATATAATTGGGAACAGGTTTACATCAACATGAAGATTATCCACCAACATATTTCGTGTGGGAGTAATAACGTAATTATGATGAACCGACCGTTAATTGACAGACTAATCAATATACTTCCGATTTTTATAAAATTAACTGGGAGTCAATTGTATGCCATAAAAAATGCATCAAAATTGTATAAGTATTCAGAAAAAAGAGAGTACCGAAATGGGTGCTCCGATGTATAGAACTGTGGTTTGTTGGCTTTAGCAATCACAACATCAAAAAGTTCCCTCCAGGAGTCTTGGTGTCCCAACGAGTCCTAGATGAAAGAGTGAAACATTATCCACTGAAACAAGATATAGATGAACAAATTAAAACTATTGATCATTGGTAAATAACATGACGATTTCGAGTAGAAGTAGTAGATAAATCTACTTAAAGTGCATATAACATGATAGTCACCTCCAACATGTAACGCATTCCTCCATCCACAAAATAAAAAGGAGAGTTTGTCAATAAGAAAAGCTTCTTTCCATTCTCTCTTAGAGTTCTCAGGAAGTGAAGTAGCTGACCCTGGAGTATTTCAGGAGCCAAAAAATCTGAGTCAAGCAGTAACGATCTTCACTTAAAAATTGTTAAAAAACAGGATTAAAGAAGACACTAGTGAAAATGTTTGCATACATTCTTTAAAAGGTATTTCGGAGGATCAGAAAGGATTCCTCGATGAACTAAACCACTTCTATGCACATGCTGGATTGCTTGGTTGACATCTTGATAAACATAAGAAGGATCAAATTCCAGCTTAGCATCAACAAAATGTTGAACGATATCGGCAATCAGGCATGACTGTAGAAAAACAACATGGTGTCAGTGATCAATCAACCTTACATAAGCAAGGAAGTGCTCAATTTGAAATAGAAAGAATACATTTTCTACAAGTTTTAAATCCACATAAATACAATATGCGCAACATTTGCATCACGTAGAAATTTCTCATGAGTCTCTCTGATGCAAGTTGTCATCCTCCTGAGCATCTAACTAATTCAAACACCTTTAACTCTCGAATTATGAACTTCCCAAATAACATCTCTCAATGCACTAGATTTCCATCTTTTAAAAATATCATCATCCTCCAAATTTGAAGGAAAAGTGACCATGGTTGAAAGCCACTGAAACTTGACAAGCCCTTGGCCTTAAAAAGTGAACCTATAATTAACATTTAACATTTTCTTACTTGAGGGCTAAAAGAACAAAAATATCGACAGAAAATACATTTGATAAATGCAACCAGTAAGTATTGCCACGGGAACATTTAGCTTTAACATGTAATCTTAAATCAGATTCCCATGATCAAGAAAGACCTCAATGTGTGTGCAACATATTATAACCAATCAAGCACAAAGATATATTGTTTAAATCCAAACAGTCATCTTCATCAAGAATCTTTCACACTATGAATGCTATTGTGTATAATTTTCACAACCAACGATCATTCACCAAAACAAAATTTTAAAATTAAACGAATATTATTGGTTATTTAGAATCTTATAGGAACTCTACAAGTAAAAGTATCGAATTTCTTTTGATATAAACAAAAAAAAAATTAACACAGTATTATTAACTTGCATTGGGAACCAATTCTGACAGCATAATTTAAAAATGGATTAGCTACAATGTAAGATCAGTGGCAGGAAAAGCGGAAATAGGAAGAAAATTAATATATAACAAAACCAACCTCACTAAAACAAAAGAAGTCCATCAAACCCACAAGCCCTCGTGCTTGATCGCGACCAATATGCCTGGTGCCGTATAATTTATTGATTTCTGATCGGCTAAGCTGGATTCCATAGTAAATAAAATCAAAGAGGGAAACCTTATCAATGATGTTTAATATATCATTTGCTTCAACAAACATAATTTGAGCCATTGGACATCCTATTTTACAAACCAAAACACATTCTCCCCCAACCTAGAAGTGCCAGAGATGAATCTACATTTGACACAAACTCTCTATTTGCATTATCTATTTGTATATACTTCTAATTTCCCCATAACTTTTATAAAAGTAGAAGAGCAATTTCTGTCAATATGCACAATTGCTCTAGAATAAGAATATTCAACTGAGTATGAAGTATACAATTCAGAATGTCAAATCTGAGATGCAATACCTTGCGCCTGCCAAAATAGCATCCACCAGGTTCAATTGATCCAAAGAAATCCAACTTCATGAGGCACCCTTTCGACTTGTCATAATAAAGCCCTCTTATGGGAAATGAATTATCATATTTGAAATCCAAGCAACTACCAGGATATCTAAGCTGAAAAACCCACAACAAAGACCAAATATGTAAATTGCTCATTGTTTATTCCATTGCCATGTATACGCGGAGTGATCTTGGTACATATTCAAAACTTCTCCTATTTATATTACACAGAGAGAGAGAGAGAGAAAATAAACCTCATTAACTAAATACTCTTTCGCCATATCATATATTAGGCACTGTAAATTGGCAGAGTAGTGGGCCAACGTGTAGTCATAATCGAACCCATACACTTGTACATTGTCCAATCTCAAGTTCTTATTAACATATATGCCTACAACACCAAGAAAGTATCACTGCTTTAGAAATTGTGTATTAATTTTCATAAAAGGAAATGAAAAGGGACATCATTTCTGACCTTTAGGATCTAACTTGGGCATTTCTTTCAGTGCGTCTGGTATTTTGAGGAACTTGTCTTTTGCAGCAGTAAATGCATGGCGAATCTTGGCAATTTCATCCTGCAAGATACAGTTCCCATCCTTTTCTAGTTTCTGGACTTGTTCCTCTGTCGTGACAATGGAGCTAAATCTTCTAAATACGTTTCCACCAAACCCTATAAATTACCACAAGTCATCATAATTTAGTCAAATAAATAAATAACTTTCACTATTCTTCCTTTCAACACTCTTGAGTATTTCACTGTAATTACCGGAACAAGTTCATATTTGTCTTTAGATCTACAACAGTCGTATGAAATAAATTTTGCAAGTGTTATTCCAATTCTCCGCATTTGACACATAAACCTATGTACTAAGAAAAAAGTAGGCGTATCTCCAAAACAAACATGCTTCATATGCCAAATAAGCAAACGTGACAAATCAAAAAACGACCTTCGGCAGCTCCAGAATGCGCAGATTTCGTGCTCTGCGCCTGAAATTTAGAGGAATACAAAAACCAACAATCAGAAAATGTCAGCCTGTGCTGATTGGCGTCGTAATTGAGAAAACAGAGTAACCTAACAATCAAAATGCACACGCACCCAGAAAAATTTGTAACACATCTTCATTCACAATCTTTCACTTCTTACCCAAAACAAATTGGATAAAAATGTAAACGTAGTAGAAGATTAACAACACGGAAAAAAGGTGACGACATTCATCCGTCAACAGGTGAATTACCAGACGAAAAGAAGCAAGCGGGAGACTCCTGCTGCGCAATGTCGCCATTAATGAATCTGATTTCTTGCTTCTAGGGATTGAAACAAAATTAAACAATATATTTGGGGTAGTATTACATGGAACAGATGAATTAGGGTGGATGTGACCTGAGAAATTGAGGGTTTGTTCTGTTCAGATTTGAACAGTATCAAAAAGGAAAGATGGTCATTCTTGCGTAGCCGCCAATTTCGATTCTCTTATATTCTTCTGTTACTGTATACTGAGTTGCTGACTACTGTATACATATAATAAATATGGTAGTACTTCCTATTTTTATTATGCGTTCATTATGAATTATACCCACTTCTCTAAATGTTGATAAAGAAAATACCCACTACTTAAACTATATATAAAAAATACCCATTTTTATACTTTTCTCTCTATAATCATTATGTTCTTCTATCCTCATACGTCACTCATTTCTCTCTCTCGATTTATATTATTTTGTCTTTTCCTATATATTTCATTGGTTTATTTGCTTAAACGTGTTTAATTAAAGTCATTTTTCAGAAAATTTTCACGTAATAATCTCATACTCCTTATTTTATTCAATAGAATATAAATACCGCCCGATAAAAGAGAACTATCGTTTTGATTAAACAGTTGCGGTATTTATTTTTATCAATTTTTTACGTACGGTAGATATGTTTCTAGGAATAAATGACATAGAATTACC
>JAPKLX010003605.1:0-10879 GCA_026898415.1 Leonotis leonurus | reverse complement strand
AAGAAGATACTAAGATATCTTAAGGGAACAGCCCATATAGGATTATGGTATCCATGTGAAGACAATTTTGAGCTGACTGGATACACTGACTCAGACTACGCTGGATGTAAACTGGACAGAAAGTCAACATCTGGTACATGTCAGTTTCTAGGAAATAAACTGATTTCTTGGTTCTCTAAGAAACAGACATCAGTTGCCACTTCAACTACAGAGGCAGAATATATGGCAGCTGGAAGTTGTTGTGCACAAATACTGTGGTTAAGACAACAGCTTAAAGACTATGAGATTGATGTCAAGGAAATACCAATTTTCTGTGACAGCTCAAGTGCTATAGCAATCACACAGAATCCTGTTCTGCATACCAGATGCAAACATGTTGATGTGAGACATCACTTTATAAGAGACCATGTTGAAAGAAAACATGTACAGATTGAGAAAATACACACTGAGATTCAGAGAGCAGACATTCTCACGAAGGGATTACCAGAAGAAAGATTTAAGATGCTTTGTGGAAAACTAGGACTTTTAAATCTTGAAGATAGGACCAGATTGACCTAAACCAGATCAAGTTCAATATTCCAACATGGAATCAAAAACAGATCATCATGGTCCAGATTGATAAAATTCAGCTTATGTGAAAAATCCAACAGGGAATTGATACCAGATCACTAAGTATATGTCAATACGGATTGATCAAATTCCAACTGGGAATCATTAAAGGAGTCAACCAGATCGATAGTTCTCACTATAAAAGAGACTGACCTTGACCAGATTACAAAATTCCACGTGGATATTAAATTAATTCTTATTCCATTACTTGGTTAAGGGGGAAAGGTCAACTATATACGGCGACTAATTATCTATATTCTGACATTAGATATCAAAATCTTTTATTTTTGATGATTACGTACAGTAATTGGGAAACGTGATCGAGGAAATATCTACCATATCAAGAAAAAGGGAGAAAATGACTGCAACAAAGATAACGCGCCATATCACAACCGTTCGATCATAGCACGTGCATCACACGATAAAGAGAGGCGGCTATGGGTTGGAAACCTAGAACATGGAAAGGCGGGAAAGCTGAAAAAGGGAAGGATTTCTGAATATTTTTATTACTCTACTTATCTTCTCTTTTATGTATATCATTTGATAAGGCGTTTCGTGTATCACTCACACTCACATATTTCTCGAAACACTTAGCAAATTTTCTGCCCTCCAAAATTCTCTCTTCCTTCGCAAAATCCTCTATTTTCTAGCAAAAATGGCTCCCAAATCATCTATTTTTCTCGAGCAAGCAAGCTTTCTGAAACCTTACATACACCAAGACCTTTTCGCGGTTCTTGACACCTTCGGGTTTCACAAACTGGAAAAGGCATTTGATCTTGTCCGTCAGTGCAAAGGTTTCTTGTTTAGTTTGTTTAATATTATCTCTTTTACATGCATATGAAAAACTGATCTTACTCTGTATATCAACCTGTGTTTACTGTGATATCGATTGCTAGCATGCTTAAACTGCTTTGGGGCACTTATACTTCATTAATGGAAGGATAGTGCTCACATATGCTCTACTGTGTTTCCTGTAGGTTTCTACAATATAATCACTTCACACCCAGTGCACTTCCTACCCAAGGATGTTGCTGCGTTTTACCTCTCATGGCAAGGAGAGAGAGGTGGAGATGAGGCCACCATCAGGGTGAGCAAAGGGAACACGATTAGCAACACCTCCTACAACGTTATCAACATCATCAATGTTGGTCCCGAAAGAGCAAGGTTTGGTGTATGGGGGGGGAATACACCAAACGCAAACTTTTCAGTTTACTTGACTATTTCAATCAGAGAGATGTAAGCTTTCTGAATTACAGATTGCTCTAGATGATAGAACACTATGATTTTCTAATCAATTAAGTTCTATCCAGGTAAGATCTCTCACGTGAGATAAACAAAGCAGAAAGCAAGTGTGAACTTGATTCCAAACAATGTTTTGTGTGCGGAATAATGGTGGACTTAGTCGGTGCTCTTGTTATGAAAATCTTTTGAAAACTTAATCGAGTATTTAGAAGATAGATTAAGAATGCAGGTTTGAATGAGTATGATAGATGCAGAATAAAAACAACTGAATATAAATGCAGAATTTAAATGGCACAGTTATTTTTACGTGGTTCGGGAAACCCCCTACGTCCACGGTCTAATCCAAACTGGATTAGATATCCACTACTAGGATACTCTTCTTATTTAACCTCGCTGAGAACGAGCCACAAGATCCAATTACAAACCTTATTGAACCTTATGCACGAATAAGGGTCGTGTCCCTTTACAACTTACAGAAAACTACTGTAAACAGGCTATCTTCACGTTAATCCACTAGAAAACTACTAGCTAGTAAAGATCTCCTTCTTCTCTCGATAAGACAGACTTGAATCGAGGTGTGATTGTGATCACGAACGGTTTGAAGCTTTTTGTCTGATTTGAGGATAGAATACTTGAGAATATTTCTGCAGTATAGCGCTTGCTTATTCGTATATTCAGACTTTGAAACTTCTAACATATATAGGCTTGAATTTGAAATTCTAGCCGTTTGTTGATTGGCGTGATTTGATTTGTAGATTGCCAATCAGTCATAACTCTTCTTTCCTTGTAGAGTTGTTGACTGAATCTTCTATGTATGGAAAGCAGATCATCTGTGATTGCTTTCCTTCTTCATGTCAATCAGTGATTCAGTTTCTATTTCTTCGATGGAAAGTCTTTAATGCTTCTTTGACAGATTTGATTCTGCTCTTTCTGGTTTGCTTCTGACTTTCTGATTGTGTTCTCTCTGGTCTAGTGACTTTCTGGTTGAGTATAGACTTAGACATTTTCTGGTTGAGTACTTTCTGGTAGAAGTACTTTCTGGTTGAAGCATTTTCTATCTTTCTGCCTGAAGCTTTTCTGGTTCAACTTTCTGTTAAAGTTGGCTAGCTTCATCTTCTGTTTGAGACTTTCTGATTGAGCATTCTGTCTGAGACTTGCTGGTTTTGAGACTCTCTGGTTTAGCATTCTGTCTTGAGACTTGCTGGTTTTGAGACTCTCTGGTTTAGCATTCTGTCATGAGACTAGCTGGTTTAGCTTTCTGTCTTGAGACTTGCTGGTTTAGCTTTTTGTCTTGAGACTTGCTGGTTTAGCTTTCTGTCTTAAGACTAAGCCTTCTGCTCCAGCCTTCTGCTCCAGCCTTCTGCTCCAGACTTGCTGGTTTGACTTTCTGTCAAAGACAAATTCCATCTTTCTGGTTGAACTAGCTTCGACCATCTGGTTTACTGAAATCAGAAATAAGATGTACAGAACATGTATAGTTCCAAGTGTGTTTTGTAAGAGCATCATCAAAACTTAATAAATTTTTATGGGGTTCCCAACAAAAACCTCATTCTTACGCCAGCCCTTAACCGATGACTTGCCGAAATAACGAATAACTTTGCACCAATGATCGAGACATAAGTCAAGACTCAAGGACTATATCCCAAGTTAAGTTTCTTTCTCATTTTACTCTTTTAGTGTTTTCTTTTCAGTTATTTACTTTTACAGCTTTTACTATTCTGCTTGGTTACACCTCTTGCCCAAGGCAAGACCCGAATCAAAACCCTAAATTGTGACATCGAGAGAGGAATCCACCAACTCCCTGTGGGATCGACCCTGCACTTGCCACTAGCAGAATCTAGTGAAGAGTGCTGGACTTATAAATTTATCTTGCCGGAGTGATAACGATTGAGTTCTGACAGATTGGCATCGTTGCCGGGGAGTTGCGCTTTCTAGAATTTCTCTCTCACCTTGACTCAGGACTTTTCCATGGTGTATGCTTCGACCTAATCTTGAAGGTAGACTCGGAGACATTTGGTTTGATCCAGAGATCGAGAGAAACGCCAGGAGAAGAAGAGGCAAACAAAGGAGACAAGAGCGACTTAAGCGAGAGGCCCGTCAAGCAACAAGAATGGCGGACGAACAAGGAGAAAACAATAATAATAACAATGAGAACCCACCTCAGGAGCAAACACTGAGGGAGGTGATGTTTCCCACCAACAACAATCTGAAATGCTCGGGCATCACCTTGCATGCGATGGCCGACAACTGGGAACTAAGGCACTCTTTCATCCAGATCTTGCCTAAGTTCAGTGACATGTTAGGAGAGGTTCCGCAAAGACATCTTCAAGACTTTGAGATGGCTTGTGGAACCATCAGGACTGACGAGCCAGTAAAAAAGGAGTACATATGTCTGATATCTTACCTGCAGGTAGTGTCACGACTTGGCAAGGGATGCAGCAGAAGTTCCTAGAGAAATTCTACCCTGTCTCGAGGATCCAGAACGCAAAGAGAAAGATGAGCACCCTTCAGAAGGGAGCCGGAGAGTCACTCTATGACTACTAGAACAAATTCAAGCTCATGTTGGCCAAGTGCCCGCAGCACAACATTCCAGATCAGGACTTGATACAATATTACGCAATGGAATGCATCCTGGCGAGCGACAATTGCTAAATGTCGCATGTGGAGGTTCTATCTTGAAAAAGCAGCCTTATGAAGCTTTTCAAGCTATTCAACGACATGTCAGAAGAATCCAGAGAAGATACACACTCCTTGACCAGGACCATGGGAGATGTTTCCGCATCACAGTCCAAGACGGAACTCTCAGACTTGTGCGCTGCCATGAAGCAGATGATGGAGATGATGAAGCCAACCATAAACAAGAATGTCAAGGCATGCCAGCCGTGCTATGCTACCACTCACTTGACCGACGAATGTCCAACCCTGAGAGAAGAATAAGTCAATACTTTTGGGCACACCAACAATGGAGGAAACCAAAATCAAGGCCCAAGGCAGAGATTCGACCCCCACTCACAATCTTACAATCTAGGATGGAGGAACCATGAAAACTTAAGGTACAAGGGCAACCACTATCAAGCTCCACCTGAAGCTCAGCATCAAATCCAGGCAAGAGGGCCATCTTTGTCCGAGACAGTGCAGAACTTGTCCAAGGAACACCATAAATTCAGTGATGAATTTGGGATGTTCAAGACTGAAAGTCGAGGAGCCCTACAGTCACTGGCCAACCAAATCTCTAACTTGACCCAGGCGATCGTCAAGATGGACATCAAGCAAGGAGGACTGCCTTCCCAAGTCCAGTTGAATCCCAAGCCACAGGTCAACGCGGTGATACTGAGGAACTGTAAAGCTTACCCTGAACGAGTAGTGGAACCTGCCAAGGAGATGGTAGAAACAGATGAGCTAGAAGCTGAGGAGGAGCTGATCAAGACAACAGAGCCAGATGAGCCAATCAAGAAGCCTGAACCAGAGAAGAAGTCAGAACCCAAACCTAAAGACAAGTCTCCCGGAAAGTGAAAGGCTCTGCAGGAAAACATCTACTGCAAGCCACCTTTCCCCAGAAGGTTGGCCAAGACTAAAGAAGCTAAAGAGATGAAGGAATTACTAAAGGTATTCCAGAAAGTGGAAGTCAACATGTCACTTTTGACCGCAGTCGTGACTATGCCAAGATGTGCAAAATTCCTTAAGGAGCTGTGTACCAGGAGGATACAATACCCTGACAACATAAGATTTCTAGTCGAAGTAAATGTCTCCGCAGTGCTCAAGATGGATTTGCCAGTCAAATGCGAGTATCCAGAGATGTTCTATATCTCCTGTGTGATAGGAAATACCAACATTGATCAAGCCATGCTAGACTTGGGGGCTTCAATCAACGTCATGCCTCTAAGTATGTTTGAGGAGATGAAGATAGGGCCACTGAAGCCATCCAGGACCGTGATCCAACTAGTAGAAAAGTTAAGCGTTTATCCGGAAGGCATAGTGGAAGATGTCTTGGTAAAGGTACAAGATTTAATTTTTCCTGCTGATTTTTATGTGCTTAACATGGGCAGCTCCTCTGCCAAGAAACCTCTTATGCTTTTAGGTAGGCCTTTTCTCAAGACGGCCAGTACCTTTATCGACTGTGATACTGGGAAGCTGACTTGCAAATGTGCTGGAGAGATGGTGACCTTTGATATCTACAAAGCGGAGCAGCATGCCCCAGACGAGGAGATAGTGGATTTTGTAGAATCCATTGACAAAGACATTGAGGAGGCCTTGCCCCAGATTCTGAAACATCACTTAGAACTAAACTGTATGTAGGATACAAGCACTGTAATCTTAGTTCTATCTTCCTATAGCCCTGAAGCTTAAGGAAGAACTCTCAACTTTGTAAACCCAGTAAGATATCAGTAACGACTTTCTTCGTGCACTACACAAGTTAAGTTTGGAATTTGTGTTAGTGACTGGTTCTCTGCCAGTCTAAATAAGCGAGGAGATACTTTCATGAGTTAGTGAATTACTGTAGAGTTGATAGTCGTGGACGTAGGGTGTTTCACGAACCACATTAAAACCTTGTGTTCTTATTTAAAGTATTTACATTATGTTATTTATCAACATCATATTATCTGTGATATTGCATCTACTGTAAACTGACACTTATAGAATACTTGGTTAAACAAAAGGTTTTCACTAAATTGAGCAACAAATTAATCCACCACTTTCCACACATTCTGTCTCTCAATATTGAGAACAGAACACATTTTACATAAGACGATTATCTACCTCATCTTTTGTGTTTTCAAAATACAGAAATTGAAATACAGATCGTCAGTCATTATGTGTTGTGGGATCTTCTTTTTTGTATCTTATTACTTAATAAGAATTCGAAAAAATATACCTTGGTGTATTGCCCCCCCCCCCCCGCACCCCCCATACACCAATAGTTTTTTCATCGGGACAAACATGATTCATTCAATTTCTATTTAGTAGCACACTTAATTAGAAATGCTCTGTTAAGCTTTCCACAAGATTCGACTTGAGAACCTTTTTTGATGATTGTGGAAATCATTATTTATATATTTTGATGATTCGAAATCATAATATATATGCATGCAATTAAACTGTGCTTACGCTTTAATGTCTATTGATTCTTAGGTACTTATGCTTAGATAGACTTTATAGAATGATTAAGTGTAAGGACAGATCGATGTAAGACAGATCGTGTCCATAGGAGCCATCTGTGTTCTCAATAGTAGATTAGCTAACTTGTAACATCAGGTTGAGTTAACGACATGTGTCATAGAGGTTGATCTTATTTTGTCTATCTATTATAAGGGAGATCAACCTATAAGGCCAGATTAAATTAACGACCTGTTCTATAAAGATCGACCTTGTTATGTAGCAGGTTAAGTCAAAATGTGAGAACAGATCGATGCAACGATCTGTTCATAGGACTAATCTGATCTATCTAGACTTAGTTTTTATAACATCTAGTTTATCGTACAGCATGCCAGCATACTTATCTAATCAAGCGAGTTGTGCATCTTGAATCAATCCCTTAAAGAACATTCAATATAAACAAAATATATTTTCTAAGTGTAAGAGCAGCCAACAACATACACACAGCTTCTGCACACGATCTGTGGTTCGACAGATCATCTGGTATGCTCCATCTAGTTGCCAGTCTATCTGCTCCTTGACAGATTATTCACGCTCTGTGTTGAGAACTTACTTGAGCAGCTTGATCTCTCTCTACATCAGAAGAGATCGACTGTTACACCAAGCGAGTTGTTCTGGTATAAGCAGCGAGCTTCTTCTCAACCTGTTGTTCACAGCCAAACGCGAGAAAGTTGGATTATGGTGTATTCCCCCCCATACACCATACATGCTCTCTCGGGAGCCAACAAGTGGTATCAGAGTCGTGGTTCAACCGACCACTGTATCTTTTACCCTGGTTTCCAACCTGCGTGGTCAATTGAATAACTTAGAAAATTATTATTCATCCCTTATTGCATTTTGTTGCATATGAATTCTCATCTTCTCAGGTCTTGCAAAGACTTCTCCATCAAAGGCTACAATGAATGGAGTTACATAATTGAAATGTGCCTACGAGCTCATCATGTGCAAATGTTGGACATTATCCAAAATGGACCAATCATTATCTATGAAGATAGAGAGGAGCAGATAGCAGGAGACCAAGCTGGGTGAAAAAGTTTAAAGATCCCATGACATTCACAAGAGCAGAACGCAGGGTTGCTGAGCTGGATAATTACGCAAAAGGGCTCATATCGAGTACCGTACATGGCGTTTATGTGGCCAAGATTAGACACCTGGAAACTACGAAAGAGATGTGGGATACATTAAAGCAATTAAGCTTGGGATCAGAGGGGATGAACGAGATCAGGCTATCAATTCCCTGCAACAAGTTCGAGGAGTTCTGGATGAAGCCCAATGAATCGATTCAAAAGATGCAGAACAGATTCACAGAGATCACGCTGGAAATTGCATCCATGAGCCCAAATAGATACACCCTGCGTGAACTAACATGAAGATCGCTATTAGTGTCGGGTCAGAACTCAGACTATGAGGCGAGACCATGTCGACCCAAACATTATTTTAAATGAGAAAAAGCAGGGATCATCCGAGTTCTACCTGCAAATTGGCATATCTATGTTGCCTTGATCCAAACAAGATCAAATTTCAACTCTTTATCTTGTGATGGTATATTCAATATTCTTTCAGGTAATGAGTATGAAATTAATAGACTTCATGGCACATATAAGGTCAACAAAGAAGTTGAAGCTAAAATTAAAAGGGAGGTTGCATTTAAAGCAAGATCATCTTCAAAGATGACCTCCACTGGCGAAGCTCACGAAGAGTTTTCGAGTGAACAAATTATGCAAGAATATGCCTCCATGATTACGAGATTCAAAGAGCTTGAAGTACGTGCGAACAAGTACAAGAAGCTCTACCGCGATAGAATGCGGGAGAACTCAAGCAGCTCGACGAACTCCGACAGACAGCTCAAAAGAAAGAAAGTTGTTCTGGTAGTCGAAAATTCCATAGATTCTTCCTCAAGCTCATCATTAGATACGTAGCCTATCTGGCTCGAATTTCAGAAGATGAAGATGATTCTAATGTGGTAAATTCTAATCGATCTAAATTGTCAATAGATTTATCTAACGTTCCTATGCAGGAATGAGCGAGAAAAATCAATTACGAGCCAAGAGGTAAGAATACATTCCCCACTGCAGCATTCATAGAGCGACCTGTCAAGAAAAAAAACAGGTCAGCTCGTTCTGAAAAGAATATATAGCAGCCTCAGGCCTTGCGCAGAGAGGTGAACAAATCAAGTCAAGATTGACTAACACGGATCACTGACGAGCTGGAGCCGCAGTTTTTGCTTCCATGGATTGGACATAAGTTACAAAGTTCAGATCAACCAACAAAGAGGATATCAATAATGATCTGTACTACCTACAGGAAGTTAACACATGACGCCAAACAACTCACAACACAAATCAAGTCACATGTCAAATTCATAGAGGAATATACAGATCGTGACTTAGATCAGTACCCAGATTGTTAATAAGGGGTACACAACGGGAAGCAGCTTAACCCTGTGAAGTTCAAGGAGTATTTTAGAAAGGGGGAATGAAAAGCAAAAATGGAGCTTACATATAAAGATCATCAAATCACCAGCATGCTGCATCAAGAGCTCATAATATTAAAAGCTGTTGGGAACCCTAAGGTATTAGTGTTAATGATGGTCTTTCGAAACACACTTAGCTAGTTTAGAAGTTAATCTGTTCTCGTGTAAAAACAGATCACCAGAGATAAGGTGATTTCCGTTATGGAACAGATTAGGAGATGACTTAAAGTGTAAAGGAAATATTCCTATAGAAGTCAATCTCAACTTAGAATAGGATGAAAGTCAAGGTTTTATGCCAAAGAAGAATCGATCTGCTGTAACAGACAGCGACCAGATCACTGACCAGATCGATGCCTACAGCGAG
Source organism: Leonotis leonurus (assembly GCA_026898415.1). Taxonomy (NCBI): domain Eukaryota; kingdom Viridiplantae; phylum Streptophyta; class Magnoliopsida; order Lamiales; family Lamiaceae; genus Leonotis; species Leonotis leonurus. The sequence continues at coordinate 1,037 of JAPKLX010003605.1, read as the reverse complement.
GAACCAGAACGATTGAGTCATCAATCCATCAGCTGACATCATCCTACACATCATATACACTTGCCACGTCAAGATCAAAGTCCATCCAACAGGGATTGGAAAGAAGATCTTCGATTAAACATATATAAGGAAAGAGACCGTTAGCAATCTGTTTTCCATAAATCAAAGATTGAGACAACCTTTCCTATATCGCAAGAACAGATATGATGGAAATCATTGATTAGCAATATACCATCTATCTCACGCCAATCAACAACGGCTAGAATTTCAAATTCAATGCATATATAGTTGAAGACAAAAATCTGGAAATAGAGAGAACACACATGCGAGCTATACTGCTATCAATCTTTCAAGCAATCTGTATTCCAGACTTAGAGCTTCAACATTCTGTGATTCAACATCACATTGACCACCTCGATTCAAGTCTGTCTTATCGAGAGAAAGGAGATCACCCTGCTAGCTAGTAGTTTTCTAGTGGTAACGTAGAGGTAATCAGTTGTAAAGGGACACGACCCTTCATTCGTGCATAAGTATCATTCTAGTTGTGATTGATACTTGTGACTCGTTCTCCACGAGTATAAAGAAGCAGAGTATCCTAGTAGTGGATAATCTGGTCTAGTGTTGACCAGATCGTGGACGTAGGGATTTCCCGAACCACGTTAAACGACTGTGTGCTTTTATATTCCTGCCTTTTAATTTCAGTTGTTTATTACTCTAAATCTCTGCACTATCATCCATCTGCATCTCAATCAATCTCCCTAATCAATCTGGTTAATACTTAAGGTTTTCTAAACAAGAGCAATCTTTTATCCACCATTATTCCGCACTCACTCTACACTCAGAAAGTAATAAGATCACTCTTATTATCAACTAAGTGTTTCACTAAGAGAGTAATCTGTTTGGACTAAATCTGCTATTGATCTGCATATCGATCTGGTTAGTCACTGCCGAGCAATTTCTCATATAGAATAGCTTGAACTCTCTTATAAATTGTCAAGTAAAACTGAAAAGTTAGTATTTGGTGTATTCCCCCCCCC